>JAQHUG010000463.1:616391-645458 GCA_028555095.1 Dicrostonyx torquatus | reverse complement strand
TCACATCAGAGCAAGGGACTGAGCTACAAAGGTCCAGTGGAAGAGCAGAAGGAGGGAGAGGATGAGCAAGGAAGTCAGGACCGTGAGGGCCTGGCCCACCAACTGAGACAGTGTGCTTGATCTATTGGGAGCTCATCAAATCCAGCTGGATCAGGAGTGAAGGAGCATAAGAAATTGAATTTTATCACAAGTTGTGTTCCAAACATCAGTTCCTTCAACATTTACAAAGTTATCCTATTTATTCTATTGATGTTTCAAAGGATGGAGCTTTTAAAGGTATTCTTCATGCCAACACAGTGAGTAGATCCCTCTAGCAATGGAAACTGGAAGAAAAAAATGAGAAATTTTTATATTAAGTCAAAGGCTTTGGGGTGTAGTTGTTAATTATGGCATGGTTAGGTTATTAGTACATCAAAAGAATATTTTTATATATGACTGGAAGGGCAGCCAAAAAGAACTGTAGCCTTTGAAGCGAGGCATAACTAAGCCAAGCGTTTTTGTTGAAGATTTGCCAAATAAAAGTAAAAACAAAATATAAAATGGAGTCTTCAGGAGTGAAAGTCTTAGAATTTTCAATAAATCATTTATCCGGAAGCAAAATCTCTGAATGGACATAAAGTTTTGTTGATATTGAAAACACTAGTTTCTCTTCCAAGCATCTAATATCATGATATTGTTAAAATGGTATTTTAAGAATTGAGGCAATTTTCTAGCATGAGGCTTGAATTATCTGGATAATTGCTTCAATTTTCCATCACACTACACACGGGAACCCACACTCAACACTCATATTCTCATATATTGGGGTATATCAGTATTTTTTTGTCTCCATAAGGGAAATATAAGCTGAAACAATAACAATACTACAGGCAAGCTTTAGCCTGAATATTTGCTGATTACCTTTAGGCCTTTAGGTAGATATTTTAGAACCTCTATTCAAGTTTAGAAGTTAGAATTCAAGGCAGTATTTGCTCTTAAAAAGCAAATGGGTTTAAAGTATGCAATTGAAATGGAAGTGGAGGGCAGCAATCTGCAGGGAGGTGAAGGAATGCTCATAGTTCATTAAATAATGGGAGTTGTAATGAGGTTTACACAAATCAAACAGTGTGTTAGGTAATTGTAAAGTTGCTAGGTGGTGAACCACCTGTCTGGAAGCACTTCCAGCCGAAGGCTCAATCTGCTCTCCTGCCTCCAGACGATTTCTAATTAGTGTAAACTTCAGCTGTGGCAAGCTATCAGGGAAGAAAAGGTTATTTATATGCTTCTTTCCCTTCTAAAATGAAGGTGAAAATTGTTGTGAGTAAAAGTTTTTAAGAAGATATTTGATACATGCCCATAAAACAGAAAAGGTACACATATCATCAGACACAAGGACCCGTAATTAAGATATTAACAGCATGGAAGATTCAGAGTAGATATGCAGGATTAAATCACACTTTTACATGAAGCCACAAAGAAAACAAAATGAGGAACTGAGGAACGTTAGTGATAATATCACCAGGAATGCGCTTGCATTATACTACAGATATCTACTATTTGTAATAAATCTACTACATTTGCTATCTACCAATCAAAAAGTAATTGTCAAGTTTTTGGAAATGATTCCTTACATGTCATGTGTTCAGAAAGAAGCACAGATATATCAATGCATTCATAATAAAAAACAAATGAAAGATTCCTAATTTAGAACTTAAATAAAAGAAAACAAAAAAAGTTGTAGGTAGCTTTGCCTGGAGGTCTGGAGCACGGTTCTCCAGAGAGCAGTATATACTCTGATTCAGTGTCCAATATGTGGTTTGGTTTCTTCCATAGCCAGGACCCATGGGTCTAGGTATCAAGGGGTAGAAGAGGGGGTAATTCCACTCACAATCACCCCTAGGCACCCAATAGGAAATTTTTTCTTCCTGTTCCCACAGTTCTAAGTTTTACTGGTCTAGAACTTGGAATTCTGGTGCCAGAGCAGGGAGTGCTCCTTCCGGGAGTTACACAAACAAACCATTGAACTGGAAGCTTAGATTTCCCCCTGGTCACTTTCGGCTTCTACTGCCCTTAAAACTACAGGCTAAAAAAGTAGTAAGAGTGTTAGGAGGGGTGATAATTGAGATTAGAATGGGGAATTGAGGTTGCCTTCCACAATGGTGATAAGAAGGATTGTTTCTGAAAGAAGTGCAGGAGATCATTTAGTACTATCTTCTAGTACTACTCTGTCCTGCAATTAAAGTCTCTCAGAAACTGCAACAACCTAATCCAGGTAGGAAGGCAAAGGACACAGATCAATCAGGAATAAAGATATTGATAATTCTTCAAGGAAAAGAACCAAATCAAGCTAAGGTGCTTGCCCCGGGTTGAGGAAATACAGGATAGATGGTAGAGGTAGGTAGTTACAGGTGTCAGCTAAGGCCATGTGACCAGCTGCAGAAATGAATACTATAGTTGACATGAGTGTTAAGAATGCATTTGTACACACATTTGTTTTTTTTTTCTTTCAATGTTTTTGTCATGTGTTATAACATCAGTTAAGAGAATAACAATGAATATAGTATTTAAATTTGAGGTATTAAGGGTAACTCAATATTCCATGGGATATTGTCTGCAATTTTTTTATAAATTTACCTCGTTAGTCCAAATTATGATCTGGTTAAATATATGTTGCATTTGTTATATCATGTGGGATAAATGTATTAGTTTTAGGTGTTATTATGACCTGTTTGACCTGTATTGTTTTCATTTGGAAAGTAATCATGACATGAGATATGAGTGTGTTCCAAACTGAGAAGGGGTGGACTTGTGATGTCTTTTATTGTTTGCCAACTTGACTCACTTTGTAATGAACTACTCTCCAGAAATGCGGGACATACATGTGAGATGTTTTCTACTACACTTGAAATTGGTGAATAAACTTAAAGTTGGACCTTTGATGTAGGATGACATCTACCTTTGATCTAAAACTTAAGGCAGGAAGACATACCTTTAATATGCATTGGTCATTTTACTTCAACTAACTGAACGCAATTAGCTTATTTTTACCTCAGAACTTGTTCAAGCTAGTAAACAGATCAAATGTTTAAAACTTTACAGCTATGCACAAGGTCAGACTCATAGGTGTTTAACTAAATTTATTAAACTAATCACCCTAGGAAAAGCATGCCAATTCTTTGATTGCTGAGTCTGCTGACAATAGACCTATGCCTCAAAGTTTGTCACTGGGCACTTTGCTTCCCCAAGTCTCATCAAGGTCTTACTCCTGTAACCTTGGAACCTTGTGTTGCCATGGTAAATGTCTCAGCTCCTTATCACTTACCCTGGAAATATGCTTTTGACCAGTGAAAGGCAATTCTTATCACTTTTTACTGCTCTAAGTCTCCTGTAAGAAGAGAGTTTATAGGCTATAGAGGAGAAGAAGCTAGGAGAAATTAAAAGTAAGACAGTAAAATTAAAATAGAAGTCAAATAATGAGACTGGCTCAGAACAGCATAGTGTTAAAGAATTCATTCGCCCTCAAATACCTAAGTTCATTTTTGCTTACTGTATCATCCAATCTGAATCCCAAAGAGAACCTTGGGGCAGGACCCTAAAGACCCTTTTTACTCCATCTCTTCCTGCTCCTCTGTTTTCTTTTTTTTTTCATTATAAAACAAAGCCTGACAAGAAACATGGTTTTGACTGAAGTTAAATTGAAAATACATTATTTCATCATTGTGAATAGGTCCCAAGCTTCAGAAGTGAATGGTATCGGGAGAACTTTTTCCATCTGTACGTGTGAATGTTTTTACAAATTAAATATGTGTTGGGCGGTGATGGCACATGCCTTTAATTGGGAGGCAGATGCAGGTGGATCTCTGGGTTTGAAGCCAGCCTGGTCTACAAGAGCTAGTTCCAGGACAGGCTCCAAAGCTACAAAGAAACCCTGTCTTGAGAAACAAAATCCAAAAAACTTAAATATGCGTGTATATTGAAAGTATGATGATTCTGATGATGATGAATAATATGAGTAAGATACTGAAAGCCCCTGAAGAAGTCAACTTTCCCCAGTATGAGGAGAATGTGTGCCTGACAATCAGAATACAAATTTGAATATGAATCTTTTGATGATCTCCTGAATCCAAAAAGATGATGTGGGCAGGATATTATACTTATAGAACCACACTCTCTGTGAAATAACTTCAATGTTTTCCTTTTTATAAAAAAAAATATGGAAAAATTATATCGCTACATTCTTAAGAATAGATGCTTGAGTATAATTATTCCTTAGCACACTTGTATATGTTAAAGCATAAATTTAACTTAGCATTTAATTTCCCATAACCTTGTTTTCTTTCACTGTAATTGTCAGTGTCGATGATAGGACATCAATAATATATCTCCCATTCCATAATTCGTAGATCTTAATAAAATTGGGGCGTGGAGATTCAGAGAGCAAGAGGTGGCATGACTTTAAGGACATATTATTTTCCATATAACACAGCAAAGATATACATATTCACTCACAACTACTGTGACAGCATCAACAGGGCCTGCATGACCTTAAACCATACAAAATTCCAATATGGAGAATGGGAGGTAGATATGAAGTATTCAAAAGCTATTGGCATTTGCTTGCTTGCTCTTTGCCAATGAGATTGTACAATTTACTTTCATTAGAGTGACACCAGATATATGATTGAGAGTAGTGGCCAACACAAAATGTACTCCATGATTTTTATTTGAGAAGGATATAGAGGACGGGTAGAGGGAGGGAGGGAGAGAGAGAGAGAGAGAGAGAGAGAGAGAGAATATACAGTTAAGTAATGTAGGGAGGATCTAGTGGAGAGTTTGGGAAGAGGATAAATATAATCAACATTCTGGAAAAATTTTAAAAATGCTTATAAAATGGATTGAGACGTCCTTTTCAACTCTCATTTCCACACTGGGATTTCTCTTCACCTATCACAAGTCTTGTTCATTCCTTAGCAACTTCTGAAAGCCAGCATGTGTAAGTAGCCTACATGTCAGGAAACAAATTTATTTGCAGTCATCCCCTACCTTTGGTTCTTAGCCTTTCAGACACCCATTTAAGATGGTTTCTGGTCCTTTGGGGGAGGGGTATGTGATAGAGAAGTCCTGTCAAGAGCTCAAGGAAACCTAGTTTTGTTGGTGGTTGCCAATTAGAACAGAAAGAGTGCAGGGGCACATTTACAGATTTTTAAATTAGTAAAGTGAAATATTTTATAAAGGAGCATGGAAGAATGGAGACACGAGATGTTTTTGAATCAAAAAAATCCCATGAAGCGTTCTTTAATCCTTTACTTTCACCGTCTTCACACAGGGGTAGACACTTTTAAAGACCTCTTGTTTAAATATAAAGAAAAAAACCCATGCAATTTAGTTTCTCTTAATTACTCAGATACAAAATGTATTTTCCTAACATTTATATTTCTTTTTCCATTACACTAGAAGTACATGCAAATTATGTTAATCTTATTTTTTGACATAATAAAAGGAAATGTAGTAACCAGAAGATTTTACTATAGATTGTATATTGAAAATAATACGATTTAGCTAGGCAATGATGTGAAATACTTTTTTATTAAAACACCTTTCTCTGTCCTATTTAAAAGTATAAAGCCATGGATATGAATTCATATGTCAAGTGAACTGGGGATTGATTTGAAATGCACAATAACACAGTAGTATGTCTTACTTTTTAACCAGCAAGGAATTTGAAGGGTTGGAAACTTCTTAAGAAGTCATTGGAAAGAGACAGATAACAGAATAATTGAATGTGAATGAGTTCCTAAGGAAAAAAAATGTGAAGTGAGATGGGATTGTATTAGTGATCCATTTCATAAATGTAAAGCTGCTAGCATGAAAGAAGGGAGAAGCTGTGTGCAGCATTCTCATAGTCCATTTAAGTTAAAATATTCGTGGAGGAGAAACAAGGTCAAATGTAAGGAAGTAATTTAATGCAAGTAGATGAGTCCACTCAAAGACACTTTAAAATATGTTTAGTGTTTCAGCAAGTGACTTAACCAATTAGAAGCATTCCAGAAAGGATGCTACCTAGACATCAGATGTTCTTACCACACCCACGTGGCTCAGTCCTCTGTCACAACACAGACATAAAGGAATCTTTATGTGTTTGGGACTCCCTGTCCTACTACTTTATTTAAATTGACAATTATCTTTGTCTGTGAACTCAAAATGACCTATACCCTTTTTCTGGCTGTCATTCACAATCATTCTCTACCTAACTACATAAGTTGGCTTCCCTTGACCTAGGGTCAAAGGTCTGCTCTATCAGGTGGAGAGTCTGTAAGTAAAAATGAATCATCGAATTCATGCTATAGGGTAGTGTCTTAGAATTTTGTCTACTGTATGAACAAGCAGGGTCCATACCAGACTGCATTTTCCACAGATATTGGGAGAATACAATGTTTGCCTTCTAATGCTTGAGCAATAATGAGACCTTAATGAACCTAAGCCACTCACCTGACAGTATAAAGGTCTCTATGTAAGGAAACCTTTGTCACAAATCAAACTGGCACCTGGCTATCTACGAGGTAAAAATAATAGCCTTTAAAAATGTTTTATTTTTGTTTTGATACTGTTTCTATTTGTTTGTTTTGTTCTTTGTTTTTTTGAGAGTAAGTGAGAAGAAATATGAATTTGGTGGATGGTGTTGTTGGGAGGATCTGGAAAGACTGAGAGAAGGAAATTGAAATTTAAATGCGACACACCAGGTCTGGTTTTCTTTCCATTCCTAAAGTAGCAGAATTGCTAGTGAGTTGTAGAGCAAGCACAACTTAGCTGAAGGCTATGAAAATATCTTTAAAGAAATTAGATGTCAATAGTGACTAGTGTACTGCCTAATTACCTGCCTAGTATGGTGTGTACAAGGCCCCAGGTCCAATCCCAAGCCCTGCCAACACAGACACAAACAAACAAACAAGGAGTAGTCACTATTATTGTATGATAGTTTTCCTAAAGAGAAATGGAAATACTGGTTTATTTAGGAAATACAGAAGTCAACATCAAAATTAAGTACTAGAACCAAGAAAGATTTTTCAGTAGTCGTCTCAGGACTACATGTATGTGCTTCGTATTCCTTCTATAATTAATTTCACTTCTAAAAACCTTTTCATATCAAAATAGTTTTAAAATAAATTAATTTTGGAAATATTATTATCATATATTTTCACTTATAAATCATAGTTGGAGTCAACCAAGAAATCGTGATTTCTTCTTTGACTCCTATACACATTTTAGGTCATCTACAGATCAAAGATACTTTATTTAACAAATGTGTTTGATGAAATCTCTGCCCATAGGAAATCTGTTTTTTTGTTTGTTTGTTTGTTTTTGTTTTTCGAGACAGGGTTTCTCTGTAGCATTGGAGCCTATCCCGGAAGTAGCTCTTGTAGCCCAAGCTGGTCTCAAACTCATAGAAATCCACCTGTCTCTGCATCCCGAGTGCTGGGATTAAAGGCATGCGCCACCACCGCCCAGCGCCCATAGGTAATCTTGTGGTTTAAATTTCTCTCTCTCCCATCTGATCCACTATAATTAATCCCGTGATGTAACTCTTTGTTTCTTATCATTCTTGTCAACATTGTTAGGTTAGTTTTCTGAAAATAGCTTTGATGATGTAAAATAATGATCAGTTCAGAGTAAATGACTAAATCCTTTATCATTGCATGGTGAGTCACAACAATGTTCAGTCTTCAGGACTTACTATATTTCACTCAGTTTGAGCATCAAATAGTCTTTAAATGTCTCTGTGCTTTGGATACTCACTCTGTAAAGTAAATACAAACTTTGGTGCTGGATATTTAACTTTAAAGTGTTTTAATTGTTCCAGAAATATTTCCATAAAATATGTCAATATCATAAAAAGATTATCTATTGTAGCTTTGATCTGGCTATACTTATAATATGATGGATTTATTATTATACACATTACTGTAAAAGTCACAGTTTTAAATTAAATTTTATTTAATTATTGAGTGTATGTAAGCTTGAGTTTTGAGCAGTAATACATGTATGGTGGTCAGACCATAGGAGAATTGATTCTCTTTTTCCAAATGGGTAGAATCTGACATCAACTCTGTTGTGCTGCCTTAATAGTGAGCGATTTTAGACACCAAGACATCATTGTTCTTTTCTTCTATTTAAAATTTAGTCATATTTTCCACATATTTTAAACTTGTATGTCCCTTACCATAATGCCTACCAGACTTTCACACTTCATTCTTCATGCAACATCATATCTTTCTCACCTTCTTATGTATATGCATTATTAAAAATATATCTAATATATACATTTATATATTAGATATATCTCTCTTATATGTGCATTATTAAATATGTATCTAATACATAAATGTATCCATTACATAATATATGTATATATAAATGTATACATATATTATATATGTATATGTGTGTACATATTATATATGTATATATTATAAATGTATATATACATATATTATGTAATGGATACATTTATGTATTAGATACATATTTAATAATGCATATATATATCAAAATGAAATGAAATGAAAATCAAAAGAAAACACAAATCATGACTAGAAAGTCAGGAAGATGTTTCAGCTATGATTCCACCTGATATAACCCCTTGTGAATTAAGGGGAGAGGTCATCTATATGCATGACGCTCACACTACACACTTTGTAGTCAGGGAAGAACCACATATCCAATGAAAGCAGGTGATGGTGACAGATGTATCAGTAAGTTAATGAGAAATTTCCTGGACAACAGGTCATGCTGCCCGCTTCTGAGTTCAGGCTTTGTTGTGCTCGCTCCACAGCCAATATTCTGTGTCATTTTACTCAGTTCTTTGACTTTTCCTGCTTTGTGTGCACGGGAATTTGACTTAGAATCAAAACATTCTCTTCTGTATTCTAACTTTTCTCAGCAGTTTCTTACTTTTGTCCTGTCAAATTAAACATGAACTGTCACGAATTATTTTCTCATTCATACATTACCTTAATGCTTTATCTCATTTCATTGATTAACTAATTCATTGATTCGAACATAACATTAATCAATATTAAAATAGGGGATATTTTAATATGAATAATTTGAATAATTATCCTAAAAATTTCTACCGTGTATAACTGTTTTCTTAGCAAACATTCTAGCTTCAGTATTTTAAGAAGGTACTTCTTTTTTAAAATTCAATGTGTTGTGTGTGTGTGTGTGTGTGTGTGTGTGTGTGGATTTCCTACATGAGTACTGTATTTACATGATCTGTAATCCTCTTTTTTTCACCTTCCAACTGCTACTGTGACCCTACCTCTTATCTCTCAAAAATTTCTGATATGCTTTCTGTAAAAGTTGGAGTGTACAAGAGAGCATCGTGCTTCTAGAGCAAGGAGGTTTCTAAGCATGGTGGCTGATGGAATGGTTCTATAGGGATTGTGTTTCTGGATTCTTAGTTATAACTGCTTATTGTTTGGTTGCTTTTCCCCCTTCGAATTAGTTTTTGTTTGTTTTTCGTCTGCTTCTTGTAGTTTCTGGACCTTTCATTTTCTTATGGTTCCCTCCTCTTCATGATGTCTTTCATGGAAAGAGACACTTCTGTATGCTAAAATATGTTTAATTATGATGAAAGGTATTAAATTGTCAAAATAAAGATACTTATTACACTCAAGCTATTTCACTTTATTATATATTGCTTTCTTTTCTTCTTATCACATTTAACTTTAGTAGTTTAACTCCTACTTGCAATATTGGAAATGTTTTTTACTGTCCATTATGAGATAAATAAGTAGTTTATATGTTATTCACACCACTTAAATTATAGTACTACCACACGTTCTGTTTAGTTAAAAATGTATGCTCTGCCTGGTGTGATGTCTGTCACATGCCGTTAATCCAAGAACATGGGAAACAGAAGGCAGATCGCTGTTAGTTCAACGCCTGCCTGGTCTACTGAGTGAAATCCAGGACAGCCAGGGCTGTTACACAGAAAAACCCTGTCTAGAAATACCCCTATGTATGTTCCAATGAATGATGTATTATATGTTTTCTGTATTTTTCTATGTGAATACATTTAACAAATATGTTTTATATGCTGTGATTCTATAACGTTAGAATGTTATGGAATTATAATTATGAATTAAATTTTTATACAACTTGAATCTGTCAGAAAATTAGGAATCTTTAAAATAGTCTATCAAAAATCTTCTTATCACTGCTTTTTGACTCTCATATGTGAATTTTAGTTCCTACATTCTAATTTATTAGACTTTATTCAATCTCGGGTTAACAAGTTCTATCCTTACATCAGGAACGATCAATTTTGAGCAAGTGAGACATTGCTTGTATATATTGCTAGTCACTGAAACCATTGGGTTTTTAATTCTAAACTGAATATGGTATTTTAATATGAATTCAGGATATGATAATTGCTAACATTGAAAGACAATTAAATGACTAAGGACATATTTTTGTTCATTTTCCTTTATTTGTTTCTTTACCCCAGAATATATTTTCATCATTCCTGTGTGTGATGCATTAAACATTCCCAATAATTAAGAAAAACATAAAAACTGCCTTTGTATCTAAGACACCTTAAAGAGTATTAGTCTAAATACTATTTATTTAGTGTCTGCCATTGGTACAATGACTGTGAGAGGACACACATATATAAATATGTAGAGCTCCAAGGACAATATTGTAAAATCTGGTCTCTTCTTTGGCTTCCACATGAAGCCAAAGATTGACTTCAGGCAATCCGGATTCTGTTGCAGTCTCTGTCACCGGCTAAACCCTGACCCCATGTCTCAAGATATCCTTACACATCTATAATAATATTATATAGATATCCATCCCTCTTACCTGAAACATTTTGAGATTCAGTTCTCTGGGTTTCAGTTTTCTTACACAGGACTGTTGATAATGACAGGGAATACTTTGTACAGCACTGAAGAGACTAAAATCTATATATGTTCTTGAAAAAAATGCATGTCATAAAAGTGAAATACAAGTGTTTTATGTTCAAGTTCACACCAGACAAAGTCCCAGCACTGAAAAGAAGAGGCAGACACAAAGTCCCACTCCTAAACAAGAAGCTATTCTCAATTTATACATTCTGTGAAAGTGAAAATCAGTTTCAGTCATGAGATATTACATCCGTCACACTCCAAGTTAGGTCCAATTTCGGCACAACTCCATGTTTGTTAGTTTTTTGTGAGCTTTTTGTTTCTTGAGAGTAAAGAGAGAGAGAATATGAAGATGGATGTATAGGCAGATGGTGAGGATCTAGAAGGAGTTGGGAATGGGGAAATAATATGTTACAAATATATTGCTTGAAAAAGACAAACTAAAATAATATGCATCCAAAAATATTTAAAACAAAATAAAAAACAAATATATATTTTTTTCAATATTGAAAAACCATGGATTTTGCTGTTACTAGTTAGACGATTCAACTCTTTTTTTTTTAATTCCTTTTTTGGCTTTTTTATTGTTAAAAGAAAACTTTACGTTTACTCCACTGGTTCCCGGCTCTCCCCCTCCCCCACTACCCCACTGCCACCCCCCCTGCTTCCTTAAGATGGGGCAGGATACCCTGCCCTATGGGAAGCCCAAGGCCCTCCCCCCTCCATCTCGGTCTAAGAAGATGTGCATCCATATAGAATAAGTTCCCAAAAAGCCAATACATGCAGAAGAGATAGGTCCCAGTGCCATTATCATTGGCTTTTCAGTCAGTCTCCATTGGCAGTCACATTCAGAGAGTCCGGTTAGGTCATATGCTCATTCAGTCCTGGTCCAGCTGGATTTGATGAGCTCCAATAGATCAAGCCCACTGTCTCTGTTGATAGGCCAGTCCCGCACGGTCCTGACTTCCTTGCTCATCTTCTCCCTCCTTCTGCTCTTCCACTGGACCTTGGTAGCACGATCCCTTGCTCTGGTGTGAATGTGGGTCTCTGGTTCTATCTCCATCCATCATGCAAAATTTAACTTTTGTCTGACGATCTTGTTTGCTTCTGACATCCAGGAAAATATATATGTTTTTCTTTGGGTTCAACTCTTTATACACATGCAAAACAAATTTGGTGTCCTCCTCACAATAACACTGTTCTTTGTTTCAAAGATCAAGTACATTATTAACACAGAATATGATGATCATTATATAAGTAGATGATAAATTGGTAAGACAGTAGGTAGGAAAATAAATTAAAATGTACATTAATGATTTACAGACAGAAAAACATAAATTCTTGATGATCTATTTAGAATCACTCTGATATTTATTGATCAATATTTGCCAATAATAAGGTAAATACATTATTTTTCAATTTATGATGACTAAAGACATTGTGATTTCAAATGGGAAAATTCATCCTCTTGCATAGCATAAGAGCCCTGAAGGAATTAGAATTATAAGTACCATATCTCAATATAATTCAAGAAAACAAAAAAATCCAACATTTACTAAGTAGGAAAAATCTAAAAGCATTTTCTTCAAATTCAGATTGAGTATATACAGTCATTTATATTAAATAAAATAATTAAAATCTGAGCCATAGGGATATAAATAAAAAAGAGCAAAAAGTTGCATTTGAAAAAAAAATGAGGTCCTATACTTGTAACTCCATTAAAAACTTTTCTGGCAAACTCTAAAATCTCATGAAAACTTTCATCAAAATGGCATACTGCAAAAGTCAACTTAAAAATCCAGTAACTTTCTGGCATATTGAGACGGACTTCACTGGAAAAAAATGTGTCTGGAAAACAATACAATCAGAAGTAGTATCAAAAAATGAAAAGATAAACAAAAATAAAAAACGAAGCAGTTAAATTATCATCATTTTTAACAAAACAAACAGAATATAGTGGAACATGGCACCAGTACTCAAGAGGAGGATATGAGAAAAATTATGGACCTATTTTCTCTAAATAATGAGGTTGAGAACACTCTGGGTTACATAACAGGGTATTTAAAGTAAAACAAACAAATAATAAAAGCAGTAACAAACATAGCTGAGGTTGTTAAAGGTCTGTGTAGTTGAAATTGGGATACACTAAAGAAACAAACTGCAGAATATAAAAAAATACAAGTTGAAAAGACTAAACAAGTCCACTAAAGGGCTGAATTGACATTGTTTAAAAGACAAAAGATATTTACATTCTCAAATATGTATGCTTCAAAATTATGACAAGTTTCAGAAATATAGAAGATATAGAAAATATGACTAAAGTCCACATGAATATTCCAAAGATGATTATAACAGAGCAATCCTAAGGTAACAGTTTTTTACTGGAGTATACATTGTTCCTAATTTAAACTATAAGACAGAAGTACGCTGTGTTTTGCATGTTCCCTTTACTCTGTCCCACTGTGCCTCTATTCTCCTAAATATGCTCCTTATATTTTATTATTGTTTATTAACCAATATCCTCTATATGATACCAAACATGATATTTGGAATTTTTGTCTGTCTTATGTCCCATAGCAGGAAGATTTCCAGTTCCATCTACTTTAAAGAAAATGGCATAATTGTGTTCTGTTTCATGATTAAAACTCCACTGTATGTGTGTGTGTGTAGACACAATGGAATATATTTATGTGGATATATATATATATATATATAAAATGGAATATATGTCTTTTTGAAAAGTACCAAGGCAGGAGATATAGAGTTGTTTTTTATAGGAATTTGTTGTTGTTTTGGTTTGATTTTTCTTTTTTAAGCATCTTCAAAAGGATTTTCAATTGTAGCTAGACTAATTTACATTCCTACCAACAGTTTATAAGCATTAATTTTCAAATACACTTATACTCTTGCCATCATTTGTAGTTGGATGTGTTTTTGACGATAGTCATTCTGGCTGAATGAGATGGAATTTGAAAGTAATTTTCTCCTGATTTTCCAGGATAGTTAAGGATATAATGTTCACATTTTCAGCAATCAAAGTTACATTAGGATTCCATTTTATACCTTTCAGAATGGCTATCATCAAGAAAACACTGCAACAAATTTTGACAAGAATACAGATTTAGGGGGAAACAAACTTTCATAAGTCTTTGTTGGGAGAGTAAATTTGTTTTCCCACTCTAGAAGTCAATAGTGATTTGTCTCAAAAAGTAAAACATGACAGTGATCAAACTATATCAACTGAAAAAAAATCAAATATAGTTTTCAGTCAAGATAGTTAAACCTACATTTGAGAAGAAGCCTAAGTGCCTATCAGAGGATGAGTGGATACAGAAAACATTGTATGCACAACAATGAAGAATACTGGGTCACAATGAAAGAAATTTCATCCTTTGCAGGAGAATGGATGGAACTTAGGAGAATAGTTTGAAGTGAAATAGCCAGTTCCATAAAGACACATATAACCTGTTTTCTCTAAGATGTAAATAGAAAGTTAAGCAAAGAAGAGGAATATAAAATGGGAGTAACCAGGGGCAGAAAGGCAACAGGAGATGACAAAGACATGATAAGAGGTTAAAGAAGGGAAAACAATCATTTTGCTACATATATGAACAAAATATCACAATCAAATATGTTTTATACATATAATGTCTGCTAACAAAATAATTACTTGTGGATATTTCTTTATGATCACTGAATTTATTGTCCTTTCATAATATCAACATTATTAAGGTATTTAATATTTAACAAATAGTAAACAATTATTACTATCTTAAACTTTAAGCACAAAATGAATTTAAATTAGAATTAGAAAACTTAGTATCACTAAATATTTATATTATTATTTCATTTTATAATTTCTTGAAAAGATAATATTGTGCTTTCAAATATGTAAAAGTAAGTTTTTTTCTCCTTTAACAATGTTGCTGGATATTGGTTTCCTGTAAACTGGTTTTATTATGTGGAGATTTGTCCCTTACAGCCATAATTTCTCCAGGACTCTTATCCTAGAAGGGTGTTAGATTTTGTTAAAGACATATTCAGCATCTAATGAGGTGATCATGTGCTTTTTCTCTTGTAATCTGTTTATGTGCTTAAACATACTTACTGACATTCACACATCTAATCATCCATTAATCTCTGGGATAAAGTCAACTTACTCATATTGGACAAATATTTTTAATGTGTTGTGGGATTGAGTTGGTATGAGATGGAAACCATATTGGTAATGACTCCAAGATCCTCAGATTGGATATGTCATGGATCCTAGGGGAAGTTCACTATTATTATTAATATAATATAATTTTATTATATTACATTGTAAATATATTGATATTATTTCATGATTGTATAATATTATATAAATATTAATATAATTTATATTATAAATAAATATAAAAGCAGACAGAAAACTGATGGAGAAATAAGGGGATTGACATTTGTTATGACTCAATTGATCTTGACAGATATCTACAGAACATTTTACCCAAACTAAAAAGAATATACCTTCTTCTCAACACCACATGCAACCTTCTTTAAAATTGACCACATACTTGGTCACAAAGCAAATCCCAAAAGAGGCAAATAAACTGGAATAAACCCGCATTTATTATCAGACCACCATGGGATAAAGTTACAATTTAACAACAACAAACCACAAATAGTCTAGAATCTCATGGAAACGGAACAGTTCTCATCTGAATCACCATAGGGCCAAGGAAAGAAGAAAGAAAGAAATTAAAGACTTGCCCTTCTATTTCTTCATTTCCTAAATATCTGTCAATACTGAATGTATCACTCTCCTTATTACATAGTTATGGTTTAGATTTTAAAATATTTATCATCAACTTGACTAATGTATATATATATATATATATTATGTATATATATATATATAAAACATACTTACAGTTTGAGTTTATCTCAGAGTTATTCGTAACTTCAGTGCAGTGTTAACAGAGATGCGCAGAAACAATCTAAAAGCTAGGATGCGTTTCATTAAACGCTGAAAAAGTGATACAAAATTCAAAAATTTCAGTGCTATTTTTTATGCGAATAATAATAATCAAATGGATCTTACAGTAGTTTTCTTTTATCTCCACTATAGAAAATGAAATCGAATCTCTGCAATCTCCAGAGATATTGAGAAGTTTTGTATTGCATCTTAAGGGACTAAATGTAAAGAGTGAACACTTTGACCCCAGTGTATAAATCCTTATACTGCTCTATCCTCAATTGGGTGGCCATCACAAATGTTACAGCAACCTTTAGGAGTGTTCTTAGTAGTTAATTCCATAAAAATTACTAAAATACGCCTTGTGGTTAATAATCCTTTCTATTGCAATGTATGATTCTTTTAAAAATATCATTTTTATGTGTATGGGTATTCATGTCGCTTGGGTTTTAGAATGGGTAGAATTCTGTTGCACAGACAAGGCTCTGTAGCAGTAACTAAAAGTAGCTTTAACTAAATCTTCTCTGTTCTTATAAAGCAAAGGTTCAAAGGCAAGGATGAAAATCCAGGAGCTCAAAGAATTAGCATAGCCACTGATTAACTTTATCTTTCTTCTAGTGTCCTGGATGCCTCCCTCCTTCCACACCATCCTTACTTAGAAAGTCCACTCCATATGCTCCTTTTGCTAGTTCCTGTCAACAAGTTGCTAACCTTGTTTCTTCCAGCCTTTGTTAATTTCATTTAATTAACCCAAATGCAACATATCTTCACTGGGACCTATCTCTTCTGCATGTATTGGCTTTTTGAGAACCTATTCTATATGGATGCACACCTTCTTAGACCGAGATGGAGTGGGGAGGGCCTTGGGCTTCCCACAGGGCAGGGTATCCTGCCCCATCTTAAGGAAGCAGGGGGAGGGCAGTGGGGTAGTGGGGGAGCTGGAGGGCCTGGAACAAGGGAAGTAAATGTAAATTTTTCTTTTAACAATAAATAAAAGTAAAACATAATCCAAAAAAACAAATGCAGCATTAACAAATGTTGCAGCTTTAACAAATGTAACACATTTTTGCCTAGTTAAACAATTATTCTACAACAACAGTGTATATGCCTTGTTACCCCAGAGACCAGAAACACTTCTCTTCCCCTGTATTTGGAGTTACAGATGACTGTGAGCTGTCCTGTGGGTGAAAGGAATTGAGTATTGAATCCTAGTCTTCTGGAAGAGCTTCTAATGCTCTTAACCTCTGAACCAACATCCCAGACCCTATTACTTTGAATTTATATCTGCCTTAATATTTTATTTCCATATGCATATTTGTCGACGATTGATTAATAACAGAAACAAAAGAAGAATATGACTGCTACTAAAGAGTTGAGGTTTTATTATTAATATAAGGGAGACCACAAGCAGACGCACATAGAGGATTCCACACTGAACATGACTGCAAGACTGAAGAGGGTCTTGTGTGAATGTGGGATGGGGAAAGCCAGATGCCAAGAGGCCAGGAGAGAGGGATAGAATACTAGGAGGTCAAGAGAACAAAAGAACTAACAGTCAAATGGCTCAGGTTATGTGAAGAACACCAGGTGGAGTAAAGACAGTCAAACCCACTCCAGGGGCTGGAGAATATAGGGTAAGGAGTAGGGTAAGCCAACCTAGATATCTCTGTAATTAGAACTGGCCATGCTGTAAGAAACTAGTAGACAAGGTTCACTTTGATATGCTAAAAGGCTTCTCAGTTAGGCATTTGTCCCTAACTTGAAACCTGACAAGGTTATAAGAAATGTAAGGAAATTGTCAGAATAATAAAATATTTTATTTAGAACTCCCTGTTGTGGACACAAATAATATATATAATATAATACATATAGTATATGTAATATACTATAAATATATAAATACAAAACCTAACATAAAAATATTATCTGTCTAAGTGACAGAATACATCTACCATTAGTTTACATTCCATGTTAGCTATATTTGCATTTAATTGAATTACTGACTTTTCTGTTGGTCATTATGTATGTTTAATCTGATGTCTGATGATAAAATTATAAATATTATCTTAACAAGATGATGTAGTCATAGGCATAATTCTCATGGGGTTCATTTTTTTCACTTAGGAATAAACATAATGTGGATTGATGATTTTCAAGCTCATAAAGATTTTCTTCATATTTCTATGTAGAAAATGAAGGAAAGAAAAACTAATCTGATAGTAAACTGAATTGGTGCAATATTGTTATCGAATTTGAGAGATAAGCACAATCAATTTGTTTTAAATATGAAGACAATATGTACTGTATGCAATTTAACTTTTATTAGTTCCTCAATTATTTCTCCTTTTTATAAATTATTATGCTCAGTGATGTACAAAGTACTGATTATGCTATGTGAGAAAAACACACATGCCACACACACACACACACACACACACACACACACACACACACACACACACATTTCTGGTCTCTTACCAGAAGGTGCCAACCATAATTGGTTGAACCTTTCCAAATCAATCAAAAGAGTGCTTGCGGTGAATCTCCTCCTCAGGTGATTCTCATTTGTAAGAAGATATCATTAAAACACACAATAATATGGAGTATTAGTCTGCCCCAGTGTTAGGAACTACAGATCCTCAGACCCTAAACTTTCTATGACCTCTTGGCTGCCAGAGTAAACAACTTGTTTTCCCATGCTTGCAGCTCCTCTGAGCATGAAACCTTCATGAGTTCCTGATAACAAGGATGTGGTTTATGGTGGGATTGCAGCAGAAAATCCTGAGAGCTAGGTTGTGGTCACTTAATGAATGAGAGCACTGTATAAGCTTCCCTGGAACACAATGAAATTGGCATTCTTGCTTCAAGAGTGACCCATGTCTGTGTGTTCTTTAATCCCCAGACCCTTGCCTGATTGCGGTTCCAAGTGGTGCAGGCACCACACCCAGAAATGAATCCTTCTGAATAGTTATTCAAATAATATCAAGTGATTAGTCCTAGTAAAAATACACATCTACATAGAAACATAAACATATCCAGAAATTGAATGGACATATCTGGTTGTACTTATATATTCATTCATTTATAAATAGAGAGAGAGCTAAAGTGGTTAAAGAAGAGAGAGTGTATTTGGAGAATGGGTTGGAGGCTACAAAGTAATTAAGAGGAGAAGAAAAGGAGATAGGATGTAATTACAATGTAATTACTTTTAGAAAGTTTATATTCTGAAATGAGAAACAGGGGATATGCATTTCTGTATTGATGACAGCACTATTTACAACAGCCTAGAACTTGACTGTGCCTAAATAACATCCATCATTGGATAATTAGATAAAGAACACAAAAACAGAAGCCCAAGAGAGAGAGAGAGAGAGAGAGAGAGAGAGAGAGAGAGAGAGAGAAGAGAGAGAGAGAGTTAAAGTTTTATTTTTATTTAATTTATTTTCTGAGACATTGTTTGCTATGAAGATTGGCTTGTTTCTGGCTTGTAAGTGCTGAGACTAAAGGCATGCCACCATAAACTCCACACAACAATTTTCTTAAGTTAGAATGAAATATTGAAGGATGTGGGTCAAAGAAAATCAAGCTAACTGTAAGATATTTTAATTATATTTTCTTTTTTATAAGGGGCAAACTCACAAAACAGAAACTCAAAGTCCAACCTCAGCTGTGTAGCCTGGGCACCATAGAAAGAGAGAACCCTGGCAGAACAGTGGTTTTCTCCCCGGGCCCCCAAAATGTCACGTGCTAGCCTAGTTAAACCTCTTAAGCTCATTTGTTGATAGAGATTCTCCATCATTTCCCTCTTTTGTCTATATAAGAGAGTTTCAAACCCAATACAAACTATATACACTAGAAACAGATATCAAGTATGAAATTAAGATTAAAACCAACATATACAATATTAAGCAAAGTACACATACTAAATGTTTTAATAAACATTTTATTTTAAAGATTCTAAGTGTTTTTCATTGTAAAAGGCTTGGCTAAATCATAAGAGGAAGGTAACTACGAATGTCTAATCTTTAATCTCATTGAAGCCCTGAGAAGGGAAATAATATTATTTGAGTAGGGCAGGAAGTGCAATCTGGCAGTTTCCAACGTGTATAGTATATGACAGAGAAAACTAACTGACTACCTGAGCAATCACCCAAATCATTAAAGTTATGTAAATTTAGCAATAGTGCATAAATATTATATGAAAGAAAATTGGGTCCTAGATATTTTTGAAAAAATAAAAGTTAACCCTTATCTAAATAATATGTAAACCTGGTAAAATCTCTTTTTCTAATGTCCATTTCAAATTATACTTTTTCCTCAATGGCTTTTCCATAGTGCTAGATTGAATTTTCTTTTTCTTTTCATTTATTTTTATTTTCTTTGTTTTCACATTCCTACCAAAATTTTCCCTCCCTCTCCTTTTCGAAAGTCCATCACCCTCATCTTCTCTAATCTTCTACCCATGTGCTCCTCCTCCAATCACTCTTTGAGACATGTACATCTCCTATATAATTTGATAACAAAACTGCTTTTTCAAAATTAAAACAATATGCAAATATTTACTGGAAT
This sequence comes from Dicrostonyx torquatus, assembly GCA_028555095.1. Classification (NCBI taxonomy): domain Eukaryota; kingdom Metazoa; phylum Chordata; class Mammalia; order Rodentia; family Cricetidae; genus Dicrostonyx; species Dicrostonyx torquatus. The sequence continues at coordinate 625,046 of JAQHUG010000463.1, read as the reverse complement.
GTTGAAAAATTTATATGGTATATTGTGTCTGAGAATGTTTTACACTTCAGACATTTTGGCATGTAATGGATACTGATTGACCATATTTGAATATAAAATAGGGTGCAGTTGGTAAATAATATGATTATCATTAGGAAAAAGATATCACATGCTCTTTTACTCAACAGTTTATGAGTACATAAGTAATTTAAATTTCAACATTAGGTAATCGGTATTCTTTATATATTTCAATTGCTACTGCTTTACCATTAAATATTAAATCAAAATTCATATAACATTTTTGCATTTGTAAATACTTACTAGCAGTTTATATCTTTCACTATTATTATGAAAATATTGTTTTAGTTAGTCATTATTATATTGTGACAGTAGTTTAAACATGTTGAACATCTGTAATAATCTCAATATTGTAGGTAGGGTTTCTATGTCCCACCAGTCATCTCTGTCCCACAAGTTGGCTCACAAATAATCACACCGAGACTCATTATTAATTAAAAAATGCTTAGTTGATAGCTTAAGCTTCTTACTAATTAGCTGTTACATTCTTTTTATCTATTTAATTTTTAAACAACTTTTTTATTTTGCATACCAATCCCAGTTCACTCTCTCATCCCTTCTCCTTCTACTCCCACCTTCCCAAAACAACTCCCCATCCATTCTGCAGCTATTATATCTTAAATTAAACCATAATTCTTATCTACACTCTACCACATGGCAGTACCTTTTTAAAAACATGACATGTTGATCCCTGCTTCCTCTGCATCAGGCTGGTGACCCTGGTGACTCTCCTCTTCTTACCAGTGTGTTGTAAGTAGGGGGAGAGGTGTGGGTGGTATTCCTGGCACCCAACTCCACAAACCCCCAGCCACTGGCCCGCTCAGCTGCTGGTTGCTTGCTTATGCCCGAAATAACCACATGAGTCCTGTATTAATTTAAACTCTGCCTTGCCCATTATCTCTAGCTTTTTCTTGGCTAGCTCTCACATCTAAACTAACCCATTATAAAAGTCTGTATGTCACCACAAGGTGGTGATCTTACTGGACAGTTCTAAGATACATCCATCTGCTGCAGGAGCCTCATGGCAACTGGCTCTGACCCAGTCTTCTTCCCAGCGTCCTCTTTTCTTTTCCCCGCCTATCTAAGTCCTGCCCTATCAAATGTCCCAGGCAATTTTTTATTTAACCAATCAAAGCACAGAAATACAGATGAACCCTCCCTCACCAGTGTCTTCTCCCTTTGGTTTGGCTCTCCACCTAACCTCTTCTTGCCTAATCATTGGTCAGCCAGCTCTTTATTAACAATGGGAGCAACACATCTTCACAACATACAAATGGACTATTGCACAGTAGAGCAAATTCAACAATTTAAGGTATTTCAAGTCAATATAACTCATACAAATTTTTAGGAAATTTTTAGCTTATTTCATTCAAATTTCAGAATTGTTCTTTTTTCCCAGCAGATGTATTTGTGTTTTACTGGGTCTTGAATCTAAAGGATTTTGCATTGACTATTAAGTGATTTTAACTCATAGAAGAGTCTTAAAGGCTGTGGCTCTGTCATGGAAACTTTCTTTTCCTTTATATCATATTTTATCCTAGATTTCCATTTCTAGACAAATGTATGGTAGTTATAAGTTATATACTTCTAAGATTTCTATACCTGTCATATAAATGTGACCCTACAGAGTAACTCCAACTGAAGCCTAGCCTGTATGGTATATAGAGCCAATATTGAACTGTATCAGAAAACCATTATTGACAGCTTCATTCAACAATTTATTAACTTTTTGAAGATGACTTTACCTTGCAGCTTTTTTTTATGGTGGATTATAAAGCCTTCAGAATTTCTTAGTTGTTGTTAGAAATAAAACACAGGGTGATTTTCTTCCTTCTTAATTTATTTCTTTGTTCCTCATTCCCTGCCTTCAGCATGTCCTTCCTTTCTTACATCCTCCTTTCTTTTGTTTTCCTTCCTCCCTTTGTTTGTTGTTTATTTCTTTTTTATTTTATTCCATCCTTTACTTCTAGTTCTCTCTCTCTCTCTCTCTCTCTCTCTCTCTCTCTCTCTCTCTTTCTCTTTCTCTCTCTCTCTGTCTCTCCTAACCCTTTATAGTCTGGATTTTTGTGTTTCAAGTGCTAATATTACAGACATGCTCCAAAATGTCCAATTCTATTACACTTGATAATATAATATGAACATTGTTACCTATATGGTAGTTTCTAATTAAAGTTAGAAACACAGCATCTGAAAGTCTTATAAACAGTTTGTGGACAGAAATGACAGATGGGATTTAGGGAAACCTAGTGCAGTGAAAGCTTCCTAGATTACATGAAGGCTATCCTGATGAAGTAACCAGATAATAAGAGAGACAGATCAATGAGTGGAATATTTTATTCCTGTACCAGGCTTATGTTATATCCAATTGAGTTGTTGGTCAAAAGGTTCCATGGGAATCTTTCAATAACTCTAGCATTTGACAAGACAGTTAGTTGCTGTCCAGAAACTGACATCAAGACTCCATTACTGAAGACAGCATCCATGCAACTCTTTGAACATTGAGAGGCAGAGTTGGTTCTTACATAGAACCTTCACCAACATGTTCAGGAATCTTTGTTACATGAAAGTATTGTATAGGCCACTAAAAAAGAAAAGAGAACACAACCCCACCCTCAAAACTTTTGGCTTACAATCTGATGTGCCTGAAAATTATGCTAGGGCAATGGTGGCATAAAGATTGTAGAAGTGTCCAATCAAAGTCAGCATATCGGAACAAATACAGAGACTTACAGATAGATGTCACACACAGAGAAACAGAGAGATCTTGGGACACATAGCTCTAAATGAGATGTGACTATCAAATCTCTCCCTCCCCCCCCCCACCGAATCAGGGAACTCAGCAGAACCAAAGGGAGGAGCTTGATATGCAGAGCAGATGGAGGACAACAGGAGAACCAGGTCTTCTATATCGACTGAGAAAACTCACATGAACTAACAGAGACTAGTCAGCAAGTACAAAGCTTCCATGTGTCAGTATCAAAATTAGAGGCCTTCTTGTTTTGAACTGTACCAAGTTTACCATATTCAAAGAACTTTGGACAATAAATCTTTAGGCTAATTTGTAAAATCACAAAAAATTTTGATTTGAATTATGTTTGACAACAGATAAAAATAAACTTATAATGAGCATTTGGAAAAAAAACAAATACTTAAAAATTAAGATATCTAAATTGATGGCAATAATTTAAATATATTTACTCTTAAATATTTAACCTTGAAAATATATATTTAATTTTTATTTAGATGAAATACATGATACTTAAGAGTATATAATCTAGAATAAATCACACTATAAAATTCATAGCATAACCATGGTTGTTCTAATGCATACCAAGAATCCTAGTCATCATATATAAGAAGGTCAGAAGACTGAAACTTTCAGATATCAAATTAAACAATGCCTAGGAGAGAGTAGAGGAAGGGCATTATCATAATATAATTACTACAAACCAGCGGTTCCTAAGAAATCATTATTTGTCAATTAATTATGCATATATACATATGAATAATAAGCTCTGATGTAAGATTTAAGTTACAAATAAGTTGTAAGCATTAATACTAATCCTGCCATTATTGCTGATTATCCAATGTCACCGTTTTTTAAGTCAATATAAGCAAATATGTTAAGGAAAAAAAACACGGCTTCTATGACTTCATGAATTATTCAGAAATGAGAAGACAAAAAGAACTGCTGAGTGTCTAATGAGAGTGTGGATAATGTATCAAGGTCAATAAAATGCTGCTGTTAACTTAAAACCAAGTTTAATAATGCATTTTTAAAGAGGCATAAAATGGTTTGGCTGTTTCATCTATGTAAATGTCAATCTGAGGAGATTTGCATTGTGACAGAAAATACATCTTAGCTATATATTTTTTTAATAAATACAGTTCTTAGAATATTTCAAGGAGAAAATTTATTATAAGAAATAAAATAATTTTATGCACTATTGAACTATAGGACGATATAAAGATTTTACAATTATTTGATTTTACTTCTTTTTATCAACATCATTCAAAAAACCCAGTAAACATTTGTTTTTAAAATGTCTCAGGCAGATATGTCTGCTGCATCAACATATGAAACCCAGAGCAAACATCATACATCAGTTTCTTAGTCACTGAGTGAAATCAGAGTCCATTTCTTCAGATTCAGTGTCCATTGAATGCTGACTTCTTGATAACAGAAGGCAAACTTTCCTCATATGGCACAGAGAAGCCATCCTTCTTAGCATCCATGGAAATGCATTCATTGCCATTATTCAGGGTTCCAATGCATGAGCTCATGCCATCCTGTCATCTCTGTTCATGATAAAATGGTTTATCTCTCATGACCACTCTTACATTATCCTTTGAGCATACAATAACAGTATGTTAGTCAGCTTCATTGTAAAATTGTTGCATTCCAATCAGTTCAGGAAAATATATTTGATTTAAAGTTGAATTTTCTCATGTGTGTATATGTAGATATGTGTAAAAGTTTGTATATTGGAAGGTACATTGATATGTGGAGGTGGATATACTTGTACGTAGAGGGCACAGGTCAACTTTAGGTGCCATTCCTAATGAATAGCTAGCTTTATTATTTTCAGACAGGGTTGATCTATCACACAGCAACTGCTCAATATTTGTTTAGTATGACTTATAATAATTACATTATTTCTCCCTATTATCCACTTTCTCTAAACTCTACCATGTACCAAACACCCACTATGCTTTCTTTCAAACTCATGGTCTCATTTTTAAAATTATCATTTACATGTATTTACATATATATCTAAATATGTAACTATAACATTCTAAGTCTGTGTAATATTTCTTTCATGTATATAATCTCAAGGTTGGCCTCTTGGTACTACATAACCAATTGGTGTGATCTTCCTAGGGTAAGACTCTTCCTTCTACTCTCAGCCTTCCAGACTTGTCTGTAGCACTGTGCTCGTCTTGAAGCCACATGTGTTTCTCTCAAAGCAGGTTTATTCGTGAATTCTTTGTTCAGGCCATGTTTAATGAGTCATGTTAGTAAGATTTTACATAGATGTAAACATTTCTAGAAGACATAATTTTGTAACAATCCTGTTTCTCTGCCTCTTACAAATTCCCACCCTCCTTTCCCAATGATACCTAAGTCTTATGTACAGAAGTTCTATTGTACATATATCTGTTGGAACTGGAATTAATTATTTTCATTTTTTTCAGTTGTTTACTTTTTGTTTTTTTTCTTCTTTGGTGTTGTAATGATTTCCATTTGTTGCAAAAAGTTTACTTGATTAGGGTAAAAATGGTACTTATTCGTGGGTATTTAAATACTTGGCATATAGTTGGAAATTTTGCTGGGTTTGTAAAGAGGTAGATTAATATTCTCCTCCAAGACCCTTGACTTTATTAGTCCTGGCTAAGTTTTAATCCTAACTTCTTTTATATTGAGTGGAGTTGAGCTCCAATTACAGAATTATTGGGTACTGGAAAGAATTTGTGACACTTCAGTACCATGAGGGTTTATGTGCCATATTGGTAAAATTTATGTTTGTAGATTTTATAGTATGTTAGAAATATTTGTTGCTTTATTCCTTTAGAAGCTTCCATGGTTCCTTCTGGAACCATGAAGCTAATTCTCAAGAAGAAGGCTTTTAGGTCTAGCTCTCCCTCCATCTGTTTGCTAGAGTGGAACTTAGGTACTCAGGTCACTGTATGTCTGTGATCAATCCTTCATATCCTATGCATCGTGGTATTATATCAACATAAATGAACTTCATTTTCTCTTTTAACTTAGACCAAGAGCTAGCCTTACATCTATTCTGTTTTTTTACATCTATTCTTTTAAATATTTTTTCTGTAAACAACATTTGCTTCAATCCCATATTTGTAATTTTTTAGATGTTAAAATATCAATTGATGTTATTAGAAAAATATGCAGTTTTTTTAAAAGTAGTTACTATTTTAATTCAGATAAAATATTTCTAGGACACACCTACATTACTAGTCTTGTGGATAACTTCCTGTGCCAGGCTCTCTCTTAAACAGGCTCTACAGATGTCATATAATCAAAATCCACTGCCTCCTCCATTGATGACCTTCACAGAGAAATGTCTTTATTAATGTAGCATTAAATATTCCTTCAAACTCTATAAAACACAGAGAAAATTATGGAGGATCTTGAGACACTAAATTTCAGGAAAAGAATTTTTCTGACATCTCAGGCAGTGCATTGCCAACAGCCATTCATGTTTGGCTTGTGAACATTCACCTTCCAAAATGTTTTGTTTAAACTCTGAGTTAAAATTGTCCCCCATACCTACAGTTTTCTTCTTTAATTTATTAATTTTGGTGCTCAAAATATATTTTTATTTTAAATGTATAATTTACTATTATTTATTTACCTTTCAGGAATAAAATTGCATTCCTTTTGCTAAATCAATATCCCAATCCTATTAATTTAAAATGATTTATCTGCAAGCAAAAGTTCATCAGAATATGAAAATTAAATAATTATATATTTCATTTGATTACAAAGTGATCTGTCATGGCCTACAATCATTTGTCGTAGTCTTACTTTATTTTTGTTTACTTTTGCTTTGTTTTTGTGTATGGGACATTTTGATTTAAATTATGGTTATTTGCAAAAGTATTAGAGGAAACATATTTGCTAGAACATATTTTTTTTGCTGTCATCCCTTGTTATGATTTATATTGTCAACTTTCTAAACTACTCTATCACTATGAGAACTCAAATGTGTTTTATCTCTTCCATAGCAACAAGTAGTCATGTGCATGTTTTTTTAAAAGTTTTGTTGCCATACGACAACAAAATGAAATGAAAGTAACCTTGAACACATGGGCACAGAAGACCACTTCCTAAATATAGCAGTAGTAGCACAGACACAGAGAGCAACAATAAATAAATTGGGTCTTCTGAAACTAAAAAGCTTCTGTAAAGTCCACTATTAATAAGACAAAAAGGCAACCCTGTTGAATGGGAAAAGACTTTCACCAACCCCACATCAGTCAGAAGAATGATCTCCAAAATAGATAAAGAACTCAAGAAACTATACATCAAAACACCAAATAATTCAATTAAAAAATAGGGTACAGATCTAAATAGAAAATTCTAACAGAAGATTTTCAAATGGCTGAAAGATAGATACCTAAGGAAGTGGTTAATACCTTTAGACATCAGGCAAATGCAAATCAAAATGACTCTGAGATGCCCTCTTACACCAGTCAGAATGGCTAAAATCAAAAGCACCAATGATTGTTTATGCTGGAGAGGATGTGGAGTAAAGGAAACACTCCTGCAATTACTGGTTGCAATATAAACTTGTACAGTTACTTTCGAAAACAGTATTGTGGTTTCTCAGAAAATTGGAAATCAGCCTACCTTAAGATCCAGCAATACGACTCTTGGATGGTCAATCATATTATAAGGAATAGCTCAACCATGATCATAAAAGCATTATTTGTAATAATCATAGCCTGTAAACACCCTAGATGCTCCTCAACTCTTCTGCATGTATTGGATTTTTGGGAACTTATTCTATATGGATGCACATCTACTTAGACGGAGATGGAGGCGGGGGGGGGCGCTTGTGCTTCCTACAGGGCATCTTAAGGAAGCAGGAGGAGGGTGGGGGGGCGTAGTGGGTGAGCAGGAGGGCCGGGAACAAAGGGAGTAAATGTAAATTTTTCTTTTAACAATAAAAAAATGTGGTATATTTTCACAATGGAATATTACTCAGTGGTAAAAATAAATGACATCTTGAAATTTGTTTGTAAGTGTATGAAACTAGAAAAACCCATCCTGGATGTATGAACCCAGACCCAGAAAGATGAGCATGGTATGTACTCACTCATAAGGGGATACCACCTGTAAACAAAAGGATAATGAGCCTATAGCACATGACCCCAGAGAAACTAGGTAATAAACTGAACCCTAAAGGAAACATACATGAATCTGATTGCAAAGGGGCAATAGACAATATCTTTGGAAAAATTGGAAATATGGGGGTGGGGAAAGAAGGGATGGCAGAAGGGGAGGAAGAGGAGAGAAGAGGAGGAGGCAGGAGAACTTGAGGGAACAGGATGTTCTAGATGGGGGAAGGACAGAGGGGGAGAGGAAGAAAAGAGATTTCTTGATTGAGGGAGCCATTGTGGGTCTAACAGAAAACCTGGCACTAGAGGAATTCCTAGAATTCCTCAAGGGTGATACTAGCTAAGACCATAAGCATTTGTGGAGAGCATGTCTGAACTTGCTTTGCCCTATAGTCAAATTGATGACAGCCTTAAATGTCATCATAGAACTTTCATCTGGCAATTGATGGAAGCAGAGGCAGAGATCCACAGAGGAACACTAGACTGAGCTCCCAAAGTCCATTCGAAGAGAAATGGTAGTGATAATATGAGCAAAGGGGTGAAGACCATGATGGGGCTACCCACTGAAATAGTTTTACTGAGCTAATGGGAACTCTCCAACTCAGGCCTGACAGTGGGGGAACCAGCATAGGACCAAACTAGGCCCCCTGAATGTGGTGACTGTTGTATGACTGGGGTAGATTCTGGGGTCACTGGCAGTGAGACCAGGATTTTTTCCTACTGCTTGTACTG
>JAQHUG010000463.1:590123-603016 GCA_028555095.1 Dicrostonyx torquatus | reverse complement strand
GTATAGGAGGTCCATCTGTATTTGTGTTGCTTTCATTGGGTAAATAAAGAAACTGTTCTGGCCTTTTGATAGGGCAAAACTTAGATAGGCAGGGAGGACAGAACTGAAGCTCCTGCCTGAGACTGATGCTGATTAGACTCATGTTGGTAAGCCATGACATCGTGGTAACACACAAATTACTCGAAATGGGTTAAAGCAAGATGTAAGAGTTATCCAATAAGAGGCTAGAGATAATTGGCCAGGCAGTGTTTAAATGAATACAGTTTCTGTATAGTTATTTCAGGGGTTAAGCTAGCCGGGCAGCAGGACGCAGCCTACCACTCTTACTACTACACTTTTTGCTGTAATAGTTAATTCAGAGAATCTATCTATCTTTCTATCTATCTATCTATCTATCTATCTATCTATCTATCTATCTATCTATCATCTATCTACCTATCTATCTCCTATGTCCATATTGTTTAATTTTATACACTGTTATTAATATTCATATATTTTTCTCAAGTTACTTTAAGAAATAGAAATGAATATCAAGAATTGTAATTTATATAATAACTATTAAATTACTTTATGTAAGAAGTGTTCAATATTTAAGCCATATACTACAACTACAGAGCAGATATATTCTATAGATTAAATGATGTTTCATGATTTTAGTATTGTATCAGACATAGAGACAATAAGTATTATCAAGATCATTAAAAATTATGTACAATTATATGTAAATAAAATGTAAGGCAAAAGAAATATAAAGATGTAACATTCAACATTTTGTGAATTTATTTAAAATGAAAAGATAACCAAACATCAAAAGGTTTCTCTTGAATTCCAATTATTTGCAATTCAATGTGCCCTCTTTATTCATGATTCCATTAGATATCAGTCCATTGAATGACTTAAGTCCCGATTGATAAGCCCTGAATATCTAGAGGACTGATTGATATCTCCTTTTTTCACACAATCTCTATTGGGTTAACACAGAACATCAATCTTTTGTCAGGTTTGTCTGCTAAGGGTTCAAGGAAAGCTTTTCTTTTTCAAAAGTAAAACTCCCATTTGAATTCTCTCTTGGCAAAGATACATTGAGAGAATGGTACCGTGGACACGACTTGATTAAATCTGTTGATTCTGTCTTTATCGAACTTTCAGGGATTCTCAAAAGAGTAGATTGGAAAGGGAAATGAATACAGCATATTTATTATTAATGCAACTTTTAGCCAAAGTTAAAATGTAATACATACAGTCGCAATTTAAGTTTTTAAATGATAAAAGTCACTAATAATTTTATATTTTAATTAATTCAACTAGGTTATAATAATTTTTCTTTGCTCTGAAACTTTAAGAATTTAAAATATTTCTATGTTGATTTGTAAGTTTTAGGTTTCACTTAAATACACATTCTTTCTTAACTCAATCATAATTTTTTGGAGGGTATAGAGAAACCTCTAAATATTTGCCAATGCATATTTTATATTAGCAAAAGCCATTTCATCCTGCAGACAAAAGTGACAAGTCCCTAAGACATCTGTGTCCATGAACTTACCATAAGATCCCAGGAGAAACTCACACTCACTTCTCCTTTGAAATTCCTTAGCAGTGTCCATTCAATGCTTTTATATACTTATCAGTGCTCTGATGTGGGATTGTCCTCTCCATTGGTTAATAAAGAAACTGTTTTGACCTATTGATGGGGCAGATAGAACTAGTTGGGAAAAACTAAACTGAATGCTGGGAGAAAGAAGGTGGAGTCAAAAAGAAGTCATGGAGCTGCTGCCAGAAACAGATATGCTGAATTCTGCCAGTAAGCCACTGCCACATGGTGATACACAGATTAATGGAGATAGGTTAAATTAATATGTAAGGGTTAGCCAATAAGAAGTATGAGCTAATGTATCAAACACTGATTTAATTAATACAGTTTCTCTGGGGTTATTGCAGGAGTCTGGGCAGCGGGGAAGTGAACAAGCAGCTGCTTACAACAGTGGTCCACAGAATATGTTTCAGATTTTCAAGTGTGTGACAAACTGACTCACAATTTCTGTCTTGTATTCTTTTTCTGGTTCTTACCAAGTTTGGGTTAGAGGGAGAAGTAAACAGCTACAATTATCTAGCATTATTTGAATTCATTTTAAAATATTGGTCACATGGAAATATATATTGTACTCTAGAAAAATGGACAATGAGAACTGGAGGATGTACAAAGCCAGAGCCTGACCAAGCGAGACCCATGACATTCACCGGACTTCATCTATGGCATATTTCAATGCTCAATTTTTCTACCTACTTCCTAACATCATTTATTACAGAGCCCTTGGTATTATTAATGGCCAGTTCTCAAGTCCTGAATGGTCATATTGAACTCATTTTGAATGCTGAAAAATATGAGAACAATATGAGCTAATGAGAAAAGAAGACACGCACAAGCTCTTTAATTCTCAAACGTTAGAAGATATCAGCAAGCAGAATTGAGCAGAGATCATGAGGGTCTGAAATCAAGGAAGTAGGGCAAGTTAGAAGCTGGAACACAGTTAAGCCACACTTAGTCTCATTCTCTAGCACTTGTTACCATATCTCAGTTAGGATTCAGTAACTATAGGTGGCAAATGTTCCTGAGTCTAATATTTTGTGTATCAACAATAAAGACACACTTTTATATTTTCCTGATATCATAGCTAGAACTCTAAAAATATTCTCTTCTCAGAGGTAGGTAGTAACCTAGAATCAAGAAATATCTCTTGAAATAGAGGAAATAAATCAGCTTTGGTGGATCATAATGTCATTTTTTAAATATAAAACTGCATCTTTTCCACTTGAAGGATTCACACGTTTCATAAATGCACATGATAAGATAATGCTTCAGTAGAATTTAATTATGATTACTGAAATGTGAATTGTATATAACATATCTTCTCAAAGACACTATTTCAATTTTATAATTTAAAATTGTACAATAAATTTAAAGGGGTAGATATAACAAACACAAAACAGTCCTAATTTGATTCATGTAGCTTGTCATACCCTAGACTAGCAACTTGTTAGCAGACAAGGTTAATGAATTTGGCTTACTGACAGTATTGCCCACAGAATCACAGAACAGTCCTCTCCTTTATTGGTTATTTATTTATGACTGAGGGTCAACTCCATCATGCCATTTCACGTGTACTCAGTCTTCTTTGTGGTAGGATTCGTCTTTGAGTTTTAAGGACTAGGTACCATCTGAGCTGTTCAGAGTTCTGAAATCTATAGCTTCATGATCTATATTCTCTCCGTGTTCTGAGGGAAACAGCCTTCTCTGCTTAACCCTCTCTTCTCTAAAGTCTAGGATCCAGCTCAATAGAGTTTACTCTCAGCACCCAGTTCCCTTAATTTATCTTTTGTGTCTTAAACTTTGGTGATTTTAGTTACCCTGCAATCACCATCTGATGCTTTACCCAGTGCTTAGTTTCTACTTTTGTTTTATATATATATAATGAATTTTGCTCTCCTACCTGCACATTGACTAGTACACTGATTCCCTATCTTTACCTGCTTAGCTTGAATTATTTTGGGCACCTGATCAATCACCAGGACATTCTTATCCAACACCTTAGCTATTATTGATTAGAACTTCTGTTAGTCATTATATTCTAGAACTGATTCCGTGCTTCCTTTCCTAAAATCTTCTCCCCAGAATAGAAAAACAGATACAGAGTATTTAATTCTCTTCTTAGTTAGTGAGAGTTGAATATTAACCATCAGTTTCCATTAAGAGAAGTAAAGGGTAGAATAATGATTCTCCAAGTTTTCTTCTAACAGTCTCTGGTACAGTATCTACCTGATTATAGAAAGTAGAAGAATTCAGGTGTTTATAATATAATAACAGTAACAATCACTGACACTTAGGAAATGATTATGTCACACATAATGCTAAGCAGGTAATATTTTATACACAATTCTCACAGGAATAATAGGTACAGACATTACTATTTGCACTATACATGATTGACAGAATACAGAATTGTCCCCCACCATGAATACCCCTTCGAGTAGAGGGTGAGAAGACACGGATTCAATGACATAGACTCCAAGAGTCAGTGAGAGCAAAAATGGACTCGTTTATTTAGGGTATGGGCAATCCTCTGATACCCCTTCCCAAGATCCCATCGGCTTAGGCAGGCAACTCTGCTACATTGTCCTTCTCTCATAGTCATCTCTGGTGAGGTCTCTCTGTGTCAGCGGTCTCTGAGTATAGTGTCAGCTTTCAGGTTGGCTTAGGGAGGAAGTACCTCCCATGCATGCTGATGTACTGGTTTGGGATGGGTGACTGTGGCTTGGGTAGGCTGGCTGACATTTTATCCTACATTCCTCAGATAGAAAAACCTTAAGTTCAGTTTTGCTATGCTGTGGAACTTTCTTTCAGACCTTGGGGTAAAGGGTTGTAAGAGACATGGCTAGTCAAGGTCATCAGAAGGGAAGCCACATAAGACAACTAATGGGGACTCATAGAACCTCACAGTCTCTGACCAATAGCTAGAGATACTGCTCAGGATGACTTAGGCCCTCCATATATGTACAACACTTGCATACCTAGGTCTATTTATGGGACTCCTAGCAATGGGTGCAGAGACAATCCCTAATGCTTGGTTGTCTTTTGGGAAACTAGTCCTCATATTGGGTTATCATGCCCAACCTTAAAACAAAGGGAGGATGGTGCTACCCCAACTTGATTTGCCATGCTTTGTTGATACCTATGAGTGGTCTGTCTCTTTCTGAAAAGAAATGGAGGATTGGATTAAGGATTAAGAGGGGAGGTAGGAGGCAGGAACTGGAGGAGATGGTGGAAGGGAAACTGTGGTCAGAATGTAATATATATTTAAATTTTTATTAATAAATTAAATATATATTTATGACAAAACCATAATTTATATATGTTTATGATACATATGGGTTTTTTGGTAAGGTTTTATCCATGTTCACTAAGATGCCCAGAAGAGGACATGAAATTCTCTGTATTTGGAGTTCCAGGATGTTGGTCTAATGCATGTGTTGGATTATTGGGAATGGATTTCTCATCCTATCCTGGAATAGTAAGCACTGGCCCTGATTCATCACCTTGCCCCTCTATTACTTCATAGCATGTCAGGAAAATAAATAAACCACAATGGCATGGAGACATATGTCAATTTTCATGTTTTTAGACTCATGAATAGTTAATAAGTTGGAGCGATTTTTATAAGCTACTCAGACAGTCTTACTTTCTCTACCTCTAAGTGATGGATAATAGCATTCACGTTTTAGGAAAAAATGACTTTAAAGGGATATTAATGAACTTTCCAACACTGAAAACACAGTCTGTTCCCTACAATTTGCTTTTCCATCATTTAACATCAGGCTTTTCATTCTTCTATAATGCTTAAACGATCCATTACAAAAATCTATACAATTTGGAAGACAATGTAACATCTGTAAAGCAACTAGAGTTGGAAAATATTAAGGTAGGTTCTGAATAGCTTATCATTTGTTTTAAAGGATGTTTAAATAAAAAATCTATTTTGTTTGAGAAATAATTCTTTAATTAAACAAAATGTGTATTTGATAACATACCAAATAGAGACAGGGTATTAGCTACAGAAGCAAAATAAATCTTTCCTGCTATGCTTCACAATATCTGAGCGGCTATGTACATGAATAGCAATTAACAAATGACCAATGGAAAAGATAAAAATAATATGGTATGAGATATAAAATTAAGTAAAACCTGAGTGGATGTAAAAATTAAGGAATAAAAATGGTGATATAGGATTAATAGTAACCTGCATAGAAATTAGTAGTTAGAAATTGAGCTTGTAACAAAAATGAAGTTAAAAGGCATAGAATGATTAAAGAAACAGTTCTAAGAACCATTTATGAAGAATCATGAAGAGACAAAGTTTTATGCTAAAAAATGCAAAGACTATTACTGTAATTATGGTTCAATATTACAAACACAATTGAGGACACAAAATATAATTTAGAACTAAGAACTAAAATCATTCTTCATAAGTTTAAGAATGTTTCTTAATTTTATTTTATAGACAATAAGACACTATTGAATATTTCTATAATTAGATGATTAATCTTTGTCAACATGATACAAATTATAATCACTGGGACTGGGAATCTCAGCTGTCGGGTTACCTTCAGCAGATTGGATCAAGTGCAAGTTTGTGGGGCATTTATGTTATTAATGATTGATGAGTAAATTCCCAAGCCACTCTACCTAGTGATATGCCTGGCCTGTGTCTTTAGATTGTATAAGAATTCAATCTTAGCAAGCTAGAGAAAGTAAGCAATGGAAAGCTACCTCAGGTTCTTACCTTGGCTTTCTTTGTTAAGGGGCTTTAAAGTCCAAGATAAAACCTCATCTCCTAACTTTGTTGTTTATTTATGGTCATGTTCTTATCATAGAAACACAAAGCAAACTAAAGATTATAGATCAATTATATTTGCATTTTTTCTCTTTTACACATGATACAAACCTAAGGAGACAAATAAAGGAAAAAAGGACCTTAGTGAGACTGCTGTTTTTACTAACTCAAAACTTATCAGAGTAACTTACACAAATATATTCACAGCGGAGATTGAATGAGTAAGGTTCATTTTCTCATTAGCAAAGAAGAATAAGATGGAGGAGTCAATAAAAATCCCAAATGCCCATTTTTGATACCATAAGTCTACTAACAAATATCAGGTGCTAGAAATGGATGATCGTTTGGGGTTTCTGGTTTTAGGATCTCATGAATTTACAAATAGTAGAGGCTATTTTCATAACTGTTGGTTATCCTGCTGAAGACACCATATACTCTAATGAAAGAACACAGAGATAGTACGATGTTACAGAACTAGAAGCTCCATCACTACTACATAGTTCTAGAATAGTATCCTTATGCAACTGATAAAATAAAATCATTCACAAGCCTTACCAAACTGTAAAATCTGCACCTCCAACAATGACCGGCCTGGTGAGGTAGGCCAGTGGTCTAATATTAGCAATGTATTACTGAAGCAACTAATCACAACTGATTTAATTTAATGTTCTCTCTATAATGGAGTCCATGGCTGACACATTATTCAGGCCAAGATCCTATGGGTAGATGGGTCACAGGCTCTAGTCTTATATACTACTAATATTCTGTTAAAAGACATAGCATTAAATTAGCCCTAATGTTTTATTCTTACATAAGTAGATAAACGCACTTCCAAGACCACATGATAGAAGGTTTATTTTTTTTTACTTTTTATAGTAGAGGTCAAATATCATGGGGACATAATTTGGTAAAAAATAGTTCCTGGAGTAATACAATCCTTGATGCACAAAGAAGCATAAATACATCTAAACTAAACTCAGGGTACATGAAATTTCTTTCAAGAAAATGAGTTTTGGAGCCTATACGAATTTAATGGCCTAAAAAAGGATTTGGCCTGGACTCAGGCATATAGACTGCACAGAGATTTAGGCTATTAGCCACCTGTGGTCCTGGTTTGGAGCTTGGAAAGCCTCAACGTCTGCAGAAAATAAGACTATTAGTTATCTCAGGTCCTGGTTGTGGGTAAGAGCATTGTAGGGTAATTTAGGTTTTTAACAACCACCCATTCTGATTGAAGGAGTGTGGTATTGTCTGATCTAATGGATATCACAGATCATCATGAAATTAGTCACCTCTAATATCTAAATGCATGGATGGAAGAAGGGGTTTTCTATCTTTTTCACTAAAAAGAAATCTGACGTGTTTCACATTACTGGTTTTGCTGGAGACAAGGGCCTTCATGCTCTCAAGATATGTGAGGAAGATTCCACAGTCTCGTATTTTTTGTTTTCCTCTGTCCATCACAACAAAACACTGAGAACCAGTGGTGCACTGCCTTTAGGAAAGAAAATTGCCTTTGTCTGCCTTGGTATACTGGACAAATGTTTCTTTTAAAAGAAAGGTTTTAAGTTATTTGAAGTTGTACACATTAGTCTAATATTCCTATTTTTAAAAAAAAAACATATCTGTTTGTGTGTGGAAATCTTGATGGCCATACTTTGTTGGTAGAAGGTTGTGATCTCTGTTGACATTGTCTTCTCCAGAAAGGGCCATTGTTTCTGTCTGAGTCAGTATGTACATATGAGGAATACTCATCACCTGAGCCTAACTTCTTATGGCATATTATTTTCCAAAGTGCATATTAGTAATTTTTTTGAGCAATACATTAGAACAATGGCCATGTTCATTTCTAGAGTAAACATGTTTGGAATGTATGTTTGAATATATGTACATATTCATGGTGATTACAATGGTATTCCCCTCTATTAGCTACTAACTTTTCAATCTCAGACTGTCACATCCACCTCACAAGAATTAGCATTGTCCTCATGGACTTGGTGCCAGGAAGAAAAATGCTCTGTCAGCTGTGCTATGGTAACAAAGTACTTTTGCTGTGACTCAGGAGTCCCTTGGATTCTGTCAGCAGTAAAGAAGCTGTGGAAGAAAACTTCTCAGGTAAAATCACAGACCACTGTGATGACTTGACCTTCCTAAGATTGATTCTTCATTGTACCCAATTGGGCATTTGACTTTGTTAATAGTGTCCTTCTACTTTGTCAAGTATATGAAATCCAATATTTACAGACTCAGCAAGGCAAGACTGCAGAACATCCCCACATGCTTTTTCCTGACAGCCTGCTCAGTGACTTAACCTCTGGGACTGAGCACACAAAGACAGCTATTGTTTTAGGAAGAAAATCTGCTAAAGAACGTTGTTCATTTTTCTCTGGATAATATACCCTCAAATTTTCCCCTGGGAATCTCTAAAGTCCTACATTTCTGTTTTATTACAATTCTGTGAACTTCCCTAAATCCTCTCTAAGTGTAATCTGAGTTTCTGAGTTTTAGGCACAATCCTTGAGGAAATGGTTGCATGATAGACTTGGTCCCATGCCTCTTTGTTTCAGTATTGACTTTTGGATCCTCAGTCATTGCTCCCTTGACAAACTTCAAAATTTTCTAAAATAAGAACAGAGTTCTTTTCCTAGTCTAGTGCTCCTTACCTGTATCTTTTCTCTTTGCTTTAGAATTTTTTTTATTTTCTTTTCCTTTATTCTATTTAACTCTTCTTTCTCTCATCAGCAGTTCTACTTGACAATGTCTACTCTATTACATACAAATGGCCAGTTGTAACACATTTGCTTAAATAGATAGTCACATAAACAGTATATATGATATATGATATATGTGAATATATATATTCATGCAAGTATCTCAGAAACATTCAAAGATACATAGCTTTAAATACTTAGGAATCAATGAAGCTATATTTTAACATCATATTATACCATACTTAAGAAACATATAGAATAATTTACTCTGAATTCAGTCTTCTTAATGATCAAACTGGGTCCCTACCTTTTAACTCCAAACAATTCTTTCAGGTATGTTTGATATTTGGGAATGGATGGCTGGTTCTCTGTCCTCTCTCAGCATGTATGAACTGTGAACACTAAATGACTCCGAATGCCAGAGAGTACGGTTCATCTTGTATCAGTGTAAGGATACTTTTGATGATACATGTAGGGAAGAGTCTGTTTGATACTCACTACTACCTGATGCTTCTGGACCACAGATTAATCATTGACCATTTTTAATTATACCCTTCTGTACCACAGAATATACTCAATTGTGTTATAACAATTGCTTGTGTAATTGCACTCTTCACTTGTACTTTATTTTGAATAATATAAATTTTATGGTATAATGCTTTGTGATTTGATCCAAAAATATTGGAACAGATGCAGGAATTACAATTTGCTTTTCTTCTCCTCCATTTTTCTTCATGTGTATTATTTTGGTTGTTTTTAGCATGTAACATGTGATGGGAGCGCTAAAATAATTACACTAATAATTTTCTTCCTTTGCTTTGTAATTTGCCTCTGCTTCTTCAAGCAGTTGATGTCAAGCAGAGTCAGTAGTGTGTGTAGTGCAGTGAAGCTTGTGTTCTTTGGTGGGAGGGCCAAGAAAACTCAACAATCACAATAGTTTCCAGGATCAGGTTGATCAGGTAGGCAGTAGGTTGTTGGGGAAAATGGCATCTCCTTTGTAGAAAATAGTGAGTGGTAGGTACAATGGTGAAGACTTGGGCTTAATGTAGTAGATGATGTCACCAGTAACTACAATTAGAAGCAACTGAGTAGTCATGTTTAATCATCAGAAACCAACATAACATAATTTTACAATGAAGTAAAGTCCCAAAACAACTAAATCTCAAAATTCAATATAGCTATATAATACCATGTGATGTTCCTAGTGGAAAAGTAATGAACAACTAACAGAATTCATAAAATGCCCAGAATGTGGCCCACAGCCATGGGCAACACTGATAGAGATGGGACTTGACTAATCATAACTGTTACTAACATTGTAATGCATTAGGCACTACTTGAAGAAATTCTTTGATTGAAAATTATTTAAGACTTTAGAGCCTAATTTATAGTAAGTCTACACATTCATTCTATTATAAAATCCCATATACTAATGAAGTTGACAAAAATAAGTGGGAATAATATGTTAGAAATATTTTTGAATTGTATAGATAGCTTTATAACTGACTAATAACTCTCTGGTTAGAGAAAAGGAAGTGTTTTGAGGTTCTTTGTTTGGGTTTATATTCTTTGTTAAAACACATCCTGATCATAGCAACTCTTATAAAGGAAAACACTCAATTGGAGTAGCTCACTTTCATTTCAGAGGTTTAGTCCATTACTGTAATTGTGGGAAACATTGCAGCATGCAGGCAGACATGGTGCTGTAAAAGGAGCAGAGAGTGAAGAAAGAGCTAAAATCTTGATCAAACAGACTACAGGAACTGGTCTGAGAAACTTGGTGTGGCTTGAGCATGTATGAGATTGCAAAGCCGGATTCTACAGTGGCATACTTCCCCCATCAATGCCATTCCTAGTCCAACAAAGTCAAACATCTAACAGTGCCACTTCCTATGAGCTTATGGGGGTCAATTACACTCAATATACCACTGATGTCCATTCTAGAAAACTCTTACAAGAATGCAAATGGCTCAATATGTCTAGAAGTAGTCCTCTAACAAAAGAGTTGCTTGATAAGAAAGAACATTACAATAGAGCCTCCATAAATCTGGGAGCCAGTACACCTCAAATTATTTCACAAAAATTTATACTTATATTCCACAATATTTATAAAAAGAGAATCTTTGCCAAACATATTTTATGAGGCTACAGTCATTCTGATATTAAAGTCACATAGTCTCAAGAAAGAAAGAGAATTATGGAATAATTTCCCTCATGAACATTGATACTGGAAAAATGAATCCTACAACAAATAAAAAAGAAGATCTACCATAATCAAGTGGGCTTACTTCCAGAAATGGAGGGGTGGTTCATTGTAAAAACATCTGTGAATGTAATTCACCATATAAACACACTTAAAGAAAAACAAACACACCCTGATTCCATTAGATGCTGAATAAGTCTTTGCCAAAATACAATACCTGTTAATGATAAAAGTTTTAGAGAGATCAGGGATACCAGGAACATACCAAAATATAAGCTAAGTAATGTGTGGCTACCCAACAGTCAAATCAAATTTAATTGAGAAAAACTCAAAGCAATTTCAATGAAATCAGGAACAAGATAAGGGTATCTATTCTTTCCATATTGATTCAATAGAGTACTCTAAGTTCTCTACAGAGAAACACAATATCTAAAGGAGATCAAGGGTATATAAATTGGAAAAGAAGAAGACAAAGTACAATTATTCACAAATAGTATTACTGTGGGGTTATAGTAACAAAAACATGCAGTATTTTCATAAAATCAGGCAAGTGGATCAATGGAATCAAATCAAGACTCACATATATTCACACACCTAATTTTCCCAAAGAAGTCAAAATTATACAATGGAAGAAAAAAGAGGTATATTCAATAAATGGTGTTGGTAAAACTGGACATAGTCATGTAGAAGAATAGAACGCAAATAGATCCATGTCTATCAGTGTGAACAAAATTCATTTCCAAGTAGATAAAATACCTCAATATAAATCAAGTTACACTAAGCCTGATAGAAGAAAAAGAGGCAAGAAACAATCTTGAATTCATTGTCTCAGGAAATAAATTCCTAAATAGAAGACAAATAAATCAGACACTAAGTGCATCAATGAATAAATGGGATACCAAGAAACTGAAAGGCTTCTGTAAGGCAAAGAATACTGTTGATCAGATATTAGTGCAACCTCCAAAATGGGAAAATATCTTTAACATCCCTCTATCTGAATAGGGCTGATTTTCAAAACCTATAAGGAATTCAAGAAACTAGACATCAAAACCCCAAACACTCCAATTTAAAATGGGGTTCATGTCTAAACAAAGAATTCTCAACAGAAAAATCACAAGTGTCAGAAAAACACTTAAAGAAATTATCAATATCCTTGTCATCAGAAAACTATAAATCAAAATGACTCAGATTTTATCTTATATCTTTCAGTAGAGCTAAGATCAGAAACACAAGTTGCAGCTCATGTTTGTGAGGATTTGAAGCAGAGGGAACATGCCTCCTTTTCTGATGGGAGTGCATGATGTGGGAGTGTTCTCCTGTATTTTGTTTACTCTTATTGGTTGAATAAAGAGCTGCCTGGCTTATAAGATAGGTCAGCCCTTAGGTGGGCGGAGTAGACAGAATGGAAGTTCTGAGGAGAAGAAGGAAAGTCAGCCGGACGCCACGAGCCACCCTCGCAGATGGATGTAGGTTAGGCCTTTCCGGTACGTCACCATGTGGTGACTTACAGACTTTTATAATGGGTTAGTTTAGAGGTGAGGGCTAGCCGAGAAAAGGCTAGTGATAATAAGCCAGGCAGAGTTTAAATGAATA
>JAQHUG010000463.1:575395-588803 GCA_028555095.1 Dicrostonyx torquatus | reverse complement strand
GTGGTGAAAGAATCACCATGTGTTATCTCTGAAGAAATATAAACAGGAAAATTCTGTCATGTATGGGGTACTGACTGTTTTATCTAGCAGTAAAAACACATTGTAAATGTTTCTCTATGGCAGTGATCAATACCACAGGATGGAGGTCCATTGAAACCTAGATTTATTCTCCCTTTTAAAATAAAATATGACAAAATTATTACACGGTTTGCAGTCCTTAAATTCTTCTTTAAAGAGAAGAAGATGGTAGCTCAGAGCTTATACAGTTTTCACAGTACCAGGATAAAAAGCAATGAAAAGAGCTGAGCATGGTAACTGTGCATAGCACATTTTTATCACTGTTGACAGTGGTTGATTTCTTTTGCATCAACAGGATCATAGTCATTGTTTCTCACAGAGAAGTGACCTTGAAAATGACTATTGCATTTATACTACAAAATGTGTATACAAGGGAGTCAGTTAAACAAAGAATAGACAGAGTATTTTTTTTCTTCAAGGGCTAATGCCTCACATTTATGAAAGGCCTCAGGATCCAATAAAGTTATAGGAAAAATGAACTTTGAATTCAAGGTGGTAAATACCAAAATTAATTTTTACTGAAAGAAATTTCGTATTTCTCAAAACTATAACATTAAAAATGTAATCAAATACATTGTGATTTTCAAGTAAATTATAAATTTACCTGTCAAAAGAAATGAAAAGAATCATTGTTTGAAAAACTGGGCATTGTCATGGAATGCTCTAAATGAGAATGCTCTATAACTTTGCTAGGTAGTATAATTTATATAGTTCTGATTTTGGTAACTACATTTCAGTAAAAGCTCTTTGAATTTCTTGTCTTTTAAGCTTGTATTGCATGGAAACATCATATCAGGAATGGAGAATAACCAAAATAGCCCTTATTTATAACCTTCTATTGATTCAAACACTAGGTCAAAAATACAGCTTTCTGCTTTTTTTTTTTAATAGCCAAATCATCAAATGTTTGAGTTAAATTCCTAGACTTAATTGCATTATGCCTGTTTGCATTCTAATAAGAGAGACAAAAGAAAGCTGTAGATATTTTAAATATAAATTTTAAAATAAAAGTAGAATTTGACCTGTATGAAGTAACTACAGAGTCCATGATAGCACATCAAGAATGAATCTTCTCCCTGTATAAAGTTGAGATAAAAGATTTCTATTGAGACTGAAACTTACAGTTAAATTTTTTGAGGTTCTAATATAATTAAATATTTTTCTACTTACGTATACTACATCAAACTTTCCTGTGTACGTCTGCATTCCTAAATACATAATTGCAATATGCTCAGTCTGTATAATGTTATTGAATATATATTATCGAATACATATGTATATATGTGTATATATATGTGTGTGTATACACACACACATATGTATAAATACTTTTCAGGGATGATGACTTGTTGATGTATGTCTGTATACACACACACACACACACACACACACACATATATATATACATATCACCAAATATGATGTATATGTATTATATATGTGTGTAATTTATATATATATATAATATATATACATATGTATATGTTGTTCATGGTTGATGATTTGGTGATGCTTTTCGTGGAGTAGACTACTTCCCTTGCTCCTAACATAGTGCCAGTTTCATCTTAAGAACATCTTAACATTTGTATATTTTTGCTTGTATTTTTCTGCTGTTCTGAAATGGTCAGAAATATGTTTAAATTTCAATGAAATATATATTTTGTGTTTTAGTAAATAATCATTACATATAAGAGAAATGGCGCTTGAAAACAAAAGAAACAAATGTCTTAAGCCAGATATCAGGTTCTGGCTTATCAGGTTCAGACATTCTTAGAGAATATCCTATTAAAAATGGCATTAAGTCCCTTTGAGTGTTCACTGTTAACCCTTATCAACCCTCCATGCAAGGCATCAGAACTATGTTTGTAAAATATGGTTCCAAAGAAGTAAAGGCCTGGAGTTTGAGCTGAGGATGCCTTCACAACAAGATTAGAAATATGATTTACAAGCCAATACTCTAGCAATCACTGAAGAAGCTTGCTAGGTGTTGAGATGTACTGTTACGATTGATAAAAAAAATAATTAGAAACATTCACAGAATCCCATGTTGCTAAGTTTTTCTTCATATACCAGTTTAGTTAATTGTGTTGGCACCTGCTTGATTCATGGTCTGTTGTGAACTGGAGATGATAGCTTTAACTATTTCAGATTTTGTTCTAAGCAGAGTTAGTTGAATAAGCAGCCGTGCTTCTCGATGGTGTTGAAACAGAGCAACAAGTGTGTATGTGAAGCTCGAGGCGAGTGACATCAGAGAACTTTGTCATTAAAGGGCTCTGTCAGCTTCTTATGTCCTCAGGGAGAAACATGGGCAGAATGCATCTATTCTTAAAGATTTAAGTTTCCATCTGGCACAATTTCTCATTAGCCTGGACAAATTACTTCAGCACTTCTAAAATGCCACTCCAGCGGGAATGAATTATCTTTCTTCCTTTGTGTCTTTTCAACCCCTTCTTCATATAATTCTGCCCTCAATTAACCCCACCTCCAGTGTTGCGGTTTACATTGTTACAATTTCTGTTTAACTTGTTCATGGTAGTGGCCATAAGCAAAGATAGCTGGTCTCTAAAGAGCCCTGACTGGAGATTGATAAGTTTGAGCATGTACCTGGTGATATCTGATCCCAGAGTAAATTGAGATAAAGCCAGATTGTATAAAACAGAAAGAACTTACTGCTCAGAGATCCCAGTGTACTTAAAGGTATCAATTGGAGGCCAGTGGGAATGCAGCATCCGGAAAGTGGAGCTCAATGATTGAATAGAGAGTAGGAAAGGTTAAAAAAAAATAAAAAGTAAAGGAGAAAATGGAAATCCTCGGTGCTGCCTTCAGTTTTCCAATCAGTGCTATGCACGGAAACTTTAAAGAAACCTATTTGGTGGTAAAAATTTATATTTATTTTCAAAACTGCCTTTACTGTGTTTGGTTTTATGTAGGCAGCAGCTGTGAGAACTATTGAAAAGGGGGTTTGTAAAGTTTTTGAGGATGGCTGTATCTCAAATTCATATAGGTTAATGAATGCAAAAGTGATAGGGTAAATTATGATATAAAAACCATTCTTGGCCCTAGACATGGGAAACAGTAGAGGAAGTATATGTGTTAAATTAATAACACATGTGTGTGCACAGACATACTTACAAACACAGTTCTCATTTGCCAAGTTACCATTCAATTAATATTAAAAATTTTTTCTGTGTCATTTTCCCCCTGATTTTCTAAAAATGTGGATATTGTAATCCTTGATATATTTCCATCAAGCATATAGCCCTAGTAGATATCTAATTAGCTTTGATTCGCCAATTTCATCTGGGATCCTAATTCTCTGGCCAGGCTTCAACTCTCTACATATAATTAAGCAGTAAGCATCTATTTGTATTTTGTCTGTCTCTTTCTTCGCTCATCTGCCATTCTTTGTGTACTACAGCAGTGGTACTAAATACACTTATGATTGTTTTGTATAAAAACATTTTTCTAAGTCATATTTATGAGATCACACTTTGATTTTACGAAGAGGTAAAGTTTTCCTTCCCTAGGGTTAGAGCTTCACTGCTTATTCTCTGACTGCTACTGGAGACACTTCACTCAAACAGGATGCTATGTCTGTAGGCTGCGTCACCATTTACAGGGCACGATGTTCTACACCATCAATACGCCTCTAAAACTAACCCCAAATTTCTCCTTTTTGTAATCATCGCAGGTGAATACTGAGTTAAGAGGGAGACTTAGTAGAAAGCAGGGATTCTCTATTAACTGCCATTGAACATTTCAGTAGAAGGGCTAATGTGTTTCTCATCATGTAAGCCTTGCATTTCAATGGTCAGGATACCTTCCTTTCCAGGAATTCTGCTTGTTTATTTTGTTTTGTTTTTAAATCTAGCTCTGTCTTATTGGCGAGAGCTGTCAGAGATGGTGGGAAATTGCCACAATTCTGCCGCTGACTGTTTCTCCAGCTAAAGTTTAGTGAGGCCTTCCTGGAGGTAGCTTGTTGGTACAATGATTACTGTGTATTCTCAAATTTTTGTTCTTAAAGTGACACTAGCTCATATTGTTGACAGAAAATGTGACAAATAGGATGTAGATTTAGTTAACAGTTTCAACTTTGCTATTGAATCATAAAACATTGATATATGTTGAAATAGATACTGTGTATTATAAAAGATTATATGGCCATGGTACATTTAAAATAATCAATGAAGTTACTCAATTTGAAGCTCAAAAACTGAATAAAATTCAGTCAGTATACATCAAATACACTCCTGCCCCAAAGAGGAGGTCATTGCAATTTTTTAAAGAGTTTTAAACACAATGGCCTTTTGTCCTCTGAGAATCTTTTTTTTGATACCTAGCAGCCTATATTAATTACTAAGTTTTATTATTTTGAATATGATTTTGAAGGATTTTTTCTCATGAACATATTACCTAGCTTCTTTTTGCAATATTCATCTTTGTTTTTAGCATTGAGTGCTAATTTATTTAAAAATTATTGTTTCGGGCTTGGAAGGTAGATCATTTCGCTGATTGCTTACATAGCACGCCTGGAGTCGAAAATTCAATTCTCAACACTGCAAAAATTGAGAGTGGTGTTACATGTCTGAAGTCTCTGTACTTGCATAATTTAGGCAAGAGTATTGTGAGTTCAAGACGATCCTTGCATGCATATCAAGTCTGAGGTTGCCCTAGAACACATGAGAGTCTGTTCTATGATATAAAATGTTGTTTTGTATTGTATTTGTACCCTATAATACTGGGTGGTGACTGAAATGTCACAGATAGACAAAGTATCTCCAACTTACCATAGCTAAAGAATTCTTTAGTCACTTCATTAGCTATAAAGTCAAACATATGCACCTTGTGTAGCTTTCTCTTTTACAGAGATAAGCTTCTTGTGACTTCAAAACACAGTGGATACTAAACCAAAATGTCATCAAACAGACCAATATATTTTAGCAAGGTTAAACAGTTTTACTGTGTGACTCATATATTCAAAGAAACATAATTTTCCTAAAACCTAGTTAGTTTTATGATTTCCTATTTGAATGTTTTTCCATTGAACATATATCAAAATTGTTAAAAACTGGTAAACAAATCAGAGTTGGGTATACATGACAACTTTGGACAACTAATACAAGACTTCATAGTGGTTTATGTGACTAATGTATATAGCAATAGATTATATATGATATATGCAATGATTTATGTAATGAGAAAAATTAATATTAAGAATTATTTTACATATTTGCTTTGTCAGTATGAGAGTCACATATATTTTATTAATCCAAAAGAATTTTATCCTAAAATTTTAAGAAATAATATTGAAAAAAACACTTTTTAAATAGGTATATTTTTCGATTATTTGAAATATTTGCTTTTAACAAGAGCCACTATAAGATGAAAATGCATGCTCTTCTCTTATCTATGCCCTGTGTATTTCAGACAAGAAGTGATGGTGATCAGATTCCTGGAGTGCTGACTATCTTTTGCTTTGGAGTAGTAGTAGTTTGAATGAGATGTGCTGTAGTCACAGGCCTTTGACTGCTTGACCCCCAATTACTGTTTCTGTTTGGATCACTTTGGGGTACTTTGTTGGGGAAAGTATGTCCCTGGGACTGGGCTTGGAGAGATGAAAGACTTGTGTGATTTCTAACCCACTCTCTATGCTTTGTGCTTGTGGTTCAAGATATGAACCCCAGCTTCCTCCTAAAGCTACCATGTCTTTGCTCATTATCAGAATGTACTGCTCTGAAGCCATAAGCCCTAATCAACTCGTTTTTTTTTAAATTCTTTTTTCTTGAGATATCATCTGTTGACTATATTACGTCAGTGTTACCTTTAAACAAAACCAATAAAATAGGTATATGTACAGGTGTTTGTATTTATGTGCATGCAGTTTGCTGTATTTGCTTGCAGGATCAATTCTAGGTAGTCCAAAAATAGTTGCCTCACAGGAAGTGTCTAAGTATCTGTAAGTCATTCAGTATGCAAGACTGGAAGTCTAACTTGTTCCAACCAAGTGCTGGAGGCCAAGAGCAACCCTAGGCTGGTCTTCAGACCACATTGGAAGACTGAAGCAGTTGATTCTGATATCAGGGAACAAATGCTAGAACAGCACAATGCACTAACTTACCAGAAGAATGAAGTAAAGCAGGAGAAATGTCAACTTTCTTCTTCCCTGTCCTTTTTTCTGTGCTGCCATTAGAAGAGATGTTACTACCTGCATTATGAGTGTATTTTCATTCTTCCAATAATCTGATTAGAAAATCTTTCAAAGGAGTGCCCAAAAGCATACATTTTAGTAGATTCCAGTTCCAGCAAAGACGACAATGAAGATTAACATCACTCAACACCTCTAAAATTTTTCTAACTCTAAATATAACGTTCTACATATATAAATATGAACAGTGTATAATATGAAGAAGGTACATAAAAATTAATCAATAATTTATTTTTCAATTATTTATTCAAGCTAACAATTTATTTCAAGCTAATCTTTTATATATATAATTTTACATTTTATATATATGTATATATATATATATATATATATATATATATATGTAGAGAGAGAGGGGGAGATGCTGATGAAGAGAGGCCTGCTTTTCATCTTTTCATCCCGGCCACCTGGCTAGCTTACACCCAAAATAATCACACAGAAACTGTATAAATTAAAACACTGCTTGGTCCTTGGTCATTAGATCTAGCCTCCTACTGGCTAACTCTCACATCTTGATTTAACCCATTTCTGTTAATCTGTGTATCACCACAGGTCATGCCTTACCAGGAAAGATTCAGGATGTCTCCATGGCGGCTCCATGGTAGTTCTCTCAGTCTGTTTTCTTTCTCCCAGAATTCAGTTTTGTCTTCACTGCCAACCTAAGTTCTGCCCTATCAGGACAAGCAGGGTTTTTTTATTGATTAACCAATGAAAGCAACACATAGAAAAAAGGACCACCTACAAAGAGAGCAACAATGATGCAAATAGATGTTGGGGGTTTATTATTTTCAGGTGTGTGACTTTTGTTACCCTACATTTGTTTAACTCTGTGAAGCTGTTTAACTGTGCCTGTTTAAAACACCTGATGGTCCTAATAAAGCCATGAATGGCCAGTAGCATGGCAAGAGCAAGGATATATATGGCTAGTGAGCACAGAGTATGAGTAGAAGGAGAAATCTGGGAGAAAAGAGAAAGAGAAGCAAAGAGAACAGAAGAGGAGGACATCAAAGACCAGTCACCAAACTACACACAACAAACCACAGAGAAAGAAGTAAAGAAAGGTATACAAAAACAGAGAGAGCTAAAAACCCAGAGGCAAAATGTAGTCAGAATAATATAAGTTAATGAAAGCTAGCAAGAAATAAGTTGTGCTAAGGCAGCAAGTTTATAACTAAAACTAAACCTCCCTGTGTAATTTATTTAGGATCTGGGTGATAGGCACTCAAAAAGCCAAAAGAGAACTATCACACAACACACAGACATGACACACAAACATGGAAAAGAGAAATATTAGGTATCCTCAACCTTAGACAATGAAATACAGTCAACCAATGTGTTGAGAGCAGAAGTAATAGTCATCCCCAGCAAAGAGTATCCAACTAATTATCCAGAAATTTGATTTTAGTTCATGTTCATCTAAGTGTATCACAAGTTTATAAATACATTCAAAGAATAAATTACTATGATAGTATCATGGATCACTTCTTATAGATTTGCATAACTGAGATTTTCCTAATACCCACCCTTCAAATTATACATCATTAAGCAGGTTTACTGATGCCAATATTAACCCTTAAATAGATGTCAGACATAATCAACCTTTTAACATTGTGAGAAAGCATATTTATCTACTAAGTTCTTACTTGTGATCCATTCAATTAAGTTACAGCAGGTCGTTACAATGTTTAAATAAGTTTATACTTTTTATTGGGGCAACATTCATAGGTACCCTGTGGTGAGTGCCATAGACACCTGAATGGACATACCTGATAGCCTTCGTGAAGTAGACCATCTAGTTCCTGCTAATGTCGAAATTTCAGGTCAATTAGTTCAGGAGATGGAAATAAGTGGCTTCTGAAAGCTGTCCTCTCACCTCCATAAGTACACCCTAGGCTCTCACATGTATAAGCATTTATGTGTACACACTGAAGCACATATCAGAGAACACAAGAGTATAGATTTTAAAGTTCTTGATAATTTTCTATTAATTGTTTTGGAAACCATAATCTTTGGGTAGAGCATATGATGCAGAAAAGGGATATTATCTGTATTACCAACCTCAGAAAAGGGATATAATCCATATTAACATCTTTATTTAGGAACATTTCTAAATATTATACAGAAAGGTATAATAACATTTTTTAATCATACTTTTGGTTATGTCTGGTAGTCTTTCAGCAGAAGCTAAAATAAAAATAATACGTAGGAAGTGAATTAGTGAAGATTTTCTGGGCCAGAGATAACCTTAGAAATGGAGGCCCTAATATCATTGGAAAGTATCTATCTTTAGGTATAATGTAGCTAATCTAGATTGCTAATTTAAGTATTGTTGTTGGATATGAGGATATGACTTGTATTAGTAGAATGAAATTGAAATTCTCCAGACCTGTCAGTGCAAATTCTTCCATCTGTTCTGAGAAGCATGGAGAAAATGATCTTAGTAGTTTGTATGGATGACAGTTTAAGGGACTGTCCTCATTGGAGGACAATAGTAGTTTCTATGAGAGGAAAGAAGAGTAGGAGATGTGACACAAGAAGGTAGATTACTTTTTCTACTGAAGTGCTTGCAGTGAACCTACAGTTCAAAGTGTACATTATGTCAAGGGACCATTTCTGTGGTATTTCACTTAAGTTCATATTAAATAATAAATACTGCTAAAATAAAATGAGAAAGCATATGTTAGTACAAAATGAACTATAATGAATCTGATTAAAGAGTATTTCAAAATGAATTACTTGCAAAGGTGAATTAATATCATTTGCATTACTTGATAAAACATGCACATCTGTGCTCACAGGAAGACTTTTTTGGTGGAAGACTTATAGGAAGGGGAGGAAACAGGTTTTAATTAATTTTTTAGATGAATACCAAAGGTGAATCTATGTTTACCATGTTTCAGAAGACAGTAAGTGCTTTTGTGTGTAATAAAACACCAGCAATGTACAAAAAGCCTCTTAACAAACAAGTATATGCATATTTCTATTTATTGCACAAAAGATTCTGAACCACTCTTAGTTATGTGAAGGCAATTCATGTAGCTTTATAGAGTGTTATTATGAGTTGGAAATGTGTCACAGAGAAGGTATTATAAAATATTGATATATTACTGACATGTGAGGGTCAAAGAAGGTAAGTGCAAAGTATGTAAGTACACACATACTCTAGAAGCTAGAAAACTCTCTATAATAATATAAACAAACAACAGTGTTTAAAATATGAATTCATTGTTCTGTATTATTCATTTTATTTTCAGAAGCTCAAGATGGTTTTGGTCTTTAGTTATTATGTTTTCCATAGAAAAGCTTCAAGAAGATGGTTCTAAATGTAAACCATGATTCCTTAAATGAGAGGTCCTGTGGCTATCTGCGTGATGCAGCCTGGTCATCAGGTTATTTGGGAATTTGTTTTAAGTCGGAATCCTGACTACACAAGAAAGATTTGCCTGTTCAAACTTTACTCATAACTAAAACCAAGGTTGATTATACATAAATAATTCCAGTCTATATTTTTATTACTAGATTGTCTTTTTCAAAAATTGTAAGCATTAGAAATTTTCTTTCTATTTTGAAATACATTGCTATGGACTCAGAGAAAAGGCAAAGGGTATCAGGAAGTGGATGGGTGTTGTTCTCTTGCCATATTACCTCTCTCTACAGAAATATTTCATTTTCAACTTTCTCTAACCAAGTATCTCTAATTTTTTTTTCAAAATTAAGTTCAAACATTATGTGACATTTACCTCATATTCTTTCTATTCCCGTCCTTTGAATCATAGATGAAGTTTGGAGTTTCCAGTTGTTTTCTTATCTTATTTTTAAATTTTGTTTATGTGGGTACATTATACATTTTATATACTTCTACTACAGTATCAGCTTCAAATAGTCGAGAACAAATAAGCATTTCTTACTGACCTCTGAAATCTAAGGCTCAGAATTGAAGGGTGGAGCAAGGTTCTGTCATTGTGGACTGATACTATGATTCTCTAAGGCTTCACTACTATTTGAAGTAATAAATACATATTTGTGAGGTGTTGATTGACAATTACACAGAAAATCTCCATTGATATCTCAGTGCTCATCTTGCACAGAATACAGCAGCAGTTCCCTAATCCATGTAGTGTTTAAAGAACACATGTAACTATCGTTCCAGGACCTGATTCACTCTTCTGGCTTCTGCATGCACAAAACAAACCCATGGTGTACATTTTAAATGCAGATATGTTCACACACAGAAAATCATATTAAATAACTTTTAAAAATAAACAAAATACATGAATAAACAAAATAGCATGTAATGCTTGACGAAGGAAGCCAAAGCAAATTAATTACAAAAATGAAAACTATCAGGGTCCAGCCTTGAGGAAATTTGCACATTCCAGGGTAAAAGCATGAGGACTAGAATTATTAATCAAAAGGAACACAGATGAGAGAAATGGGAACTAGAAGACAGAAGCACAAAACAGCACTGGGAGGGAAATTCAGTGAATACTAAATTAGCCAGTGTTTATTTTTCACATGCTTATATACTTCATCAAAAGTGTTGGGGGGCAGGGAGGCAATAGACTTCATTAACACGATATAAGGAATAGACCAAGTGTCCTGTCAGCAGGCACTCCCTGTAACCTCCTGAGAATTTCCTTGAAGGAGCAGCAATAGACTTGAATTCTCTGACTTTTGGTCAAAGTTGAGTAAATCTATCTCTATGAGCCATTTAAATGTCCAAACCCCAAAGCAACCACACCCTAGGTCAGGGTATCTTGTTTGTAGCCACACCTGTTGTTAACAATTTTAAAACAGTGTGCTAAGATATTTCTTCTTGCCCCTTTGAGAATAAGGGGTGAGAATCTTACAGAATAGGGTATCAAGAGGCTTTTTCTTTCACTCTGAAATGCCTTTGCTTATTTTTCTATGAACTTACATAACATTTTGCTTCATCAAGACTTACTGGCCTGCAAGTTGAAGCATTCCTCAGGTTGCTTCTCCCCAGCCACAAGAATTTGCATTACACACAGCCACACCCAGTTTTTGTATGTGTTATTGGGGACCCAAACTAAGTTATCATGCTGTGAAATAAATGCATTTACCTGTTATGCTATCTTTAATACAGGGTTCAAGAATCAAAAGAATGGCATGCTTCCGCATTCAAATGCATAAAATGTCCAAAATATGTACCTGGTAGATGTGAGCCATGTAATTTTTACTTTAACAATTGATGCCAGAGTTTAAAATAAAGTTCATATAATAATTGACATTTTCTTCACAATTTCAGTTATACTTTATTTGCCTTGATTGTGAAAAAGATGATTTTTATGTAATAAATTATAAAATTTTTGTTATGAAAAATACATGTTAGCAGATTTTTAGCAGAAAACACAATCTTATTCAAACACATAATTTTTTAACTAGTATCATATTCAAAGTGTCAAGAAAGACATTGTTGATTTTAGAAAAGCAAATTTTAGCCTCTTGTTATTTCTTAATGCTACATTAAGGATTTATTTCTTCTATAAATATTAATTCTATCCTTTTATGAGAATAATGAGAAGACAAGTAGTAAAAAATAGTATATTGTGTTAAATTTGATAACGAATATATTATATTACATATTATTATATTACATTATAGCATGGAATGCATACATAAAATAATATATTACTTTGTTTTATATAAATACTTAAATTAATTATGTTTAATTTTATGTTATATGCACATATTATTTTTATACATTATATAATTATATAATTTTATATAAACTATACATATATATTATTTATATATAGCATTTAATTAAATATAGATATTGAAAATATGATAATGTTCTATGTTCTAATGTTAAAATATTGCTCTATTATTTTATGTGTGTGTATATGTGGTGGTTTAAATAAGAATGGATCCCATTTCCTCATACATTTTAACCCTTTGTCACATGTCATGGACTTTGATAGGATTAGAAGCATAAACATGTATGGCCTTGTTTGAGAAAATGTGACTTTGAGAATGGGCTTAGAGATTTAAAGGCCCATGCAAGCCCACTCTCTTTTTCTGCTAGTGGATGAAGATGTTGCTCTCAACTGTTTATCCAGCCCCATGCCTAACATGATGATCATGGATTTAGCCTCTTAAACTGTAAGCAAATTTCCAACTAAATACTTTCTTTTCTAACAGTTGTTTTGACGTGGTGTTTCTTCACAGAAATAAACATTGAGTGAGAAAGAAGTTGTTAGCAAGACTGGGGTATTTTTGTGAGAAGTTTGCACATGCTGTTTGGTGGAAATATGTAAACTTTTTGGACTTTGGAGTAGAGAGAGGGTGGGGTATGTTAGGCATGCTTAATAGAAGCATGGGAGGCAGTTGTGATGATAATTTGAACTATGGGTGTCAAACTCAATAAGTTCCTGAGGGGAAAAATATCAATAAGTCTCCCAGAGACCATACTTGTGATTATTTTGAAAAATAATGATTGTGCTCTTGCCTTTGTCTAAAAACTCTGGTCAAGGCTAAATTGAAGACTTTTAGATTAATGGCTTTGGCAGAAGAGATTTCAAAACAGCCTAGCATTGAGGGGTTGAATGGTCATTAGTGGTCAATCTTATGCAGACCTATACCTGATGCTAAATGGAATAAAGGGAGTAGTGACCTGTTGTGGCTAGACCACACCCAGCTAAGTTTCCAATAGTGAAAAGTAATTATTTTTAAATCTTAAGAAGGAAACCATCCACATCAGTAATTTGATGCAAAAGTTACTGAAAATGGCCAGGAAGTTTCAGCTTCATCAAGCATTAAAATTTGGCAGCTTTGATTACTTGGTTATGGTTTTTAGAGTCAAGGTTATAAAAAAGAGGTTGTAGACACACCCAAGAAGGGTAAAGAAAGCCACTGAAGCCAGATTTGTGCCAGGTCCCTGTATGGAGGCCCACAGAGACTACTGCATTAAACTGTGAAGGTGAAGCTTAGATTGTGTTAGAGTCAACAATGTGTCTGACATGCCGAAGTGGGGAGATACATGCTAAGGAGAGCAGCTAGTGTGCTTTGACCCACTATTTTCTCAGTATCTTTTGGAATAATAATGCATAATCTGTACTATTGTATATTTTAAGAATGTAATCTGCTTTTTTATTTTGATTT
>JAQHUG010000463.1:557350-568334 GCA_028555095.1 Dicrostonyx torquatus | reverse complement strand
AATGCCCATCATCCTCTTGAATTACATTGGTGCTGCCAGGCACATATTTGTCTTACTGTCATGAAAAGTACTAAGTTCTTAAACATTTTAAATGCCATATTCTGTAATCTTTGAAAGATTTGAAGAATACCTATCCATCTGAAATGCATCTCTGTACATCTAGAAAATCAAACTAACATGACTACAAGCTTGACATTATAGATGATTATCTATTAAACTATATTTCTTAATTATACATTACATTTCTATATGAGTTGCACAAACACAATACCTTAATCAAGAACAGAAATATATAGAGAGATTATAACAAAATTCACCTTAAATTTGTATCAATAAACCAAAATCCATACCAATGCAAATTGTTCTAGCATATCCCCCCACACTTTTTTTTCGAACTCTCCTGGGCTTATTTAGAATTTTGTGCTTAAGTCACACTTGACATATTTTCCTTGATACTTTCATTAGTTTCTGCTCTTCAGTGACATTGGATTTTCTTCCACTTTATGCTTTTCTCTCATTGATTGGCACTTTTAATCATTCTTTTCCATTTCTTTGCTTGGCATCCCATCATGCTTCCCCCAGATGTTTTTTGTCAATTTGAACTATAAAATTCTCACTCCTTTCATATCGGTCTTTGAAATTGCTAGACTGGATCAGCAAGATGAGTCAGTAGATAATGACACTTGCCGTCAGGCCTGATGATTTAAATGCAGTCCCTGTTGAAGACAGAAACACCACAGACGGAGCCTTTTGCAGAGAGTGCCAATGAAACTCCTAAAAAGGTTCTGTCTCTTTTGTTAGGGTTCATTTTCCTTCTCTCTCTCTCTCTTTCTCTCTCTCTCTCTCTCTCTCTCTCTCTCTTTTTTAAAAAAAGGAAAATATCCATAGTCCATTTTTTGGGAATGTTGGCATAGTATTCCAGGCTATTTCTGGCTGGTTGGGGGCACTGATAATCTTATGGGGACCTTTCTTGTCACATGTTGCCTCTTCCGTGGTCTGCGCAAGAATGCCGCATATCCCCTTTTAAATGTACAGAAACATTTCGGGAATTTGGCCATTGTTCTCTCTAATCTACTTACTGCTGTTTATTGAGCGAAATAATTTTTCGAGGGGTGTGGAAGATGACATCTTAGGTGGTCTTGGTCAATCAACCAATATTAGTCTAAAAGCAATCCACAGTTTCTCATCCTCTATGCAAACAAAAGAATCTCTTTTCCAAACCAACATATCTTTAGACTCATATTTTAAATTCAAGATACTTTTAAAATATATATGTTGATTTAATTTAGCAGCCTGAACAATGAAATGTCGCTTTGTACTTAGCTCGTTCACAGTCCAAAAATTCAAATAAAATACAATAATATACATAATTCAGACTTCATTTGTATATTTTACCTTTATGTGGTTTATTTGGTTTAAATCTATTACTTTTTAATATTTATTTTATTATATTTACTCCTTTAATATATGCCTGTCTGTATTCTTTCTCCTTAAACACTTTCTTTCATTCTTTTATCTATCATTTACTTCTTTGTATAACTCTCTATACTCTTTCTTCTCTTCCCCAAGCCTATATCAGTTTTTAGATACACTGTGTCTCATTCAGAGGTCTTTTAAATCTCAATTTTTTGTCTTTCTGTAATTACTTTCTGACCAGAAGTGCATCTTAAACTGCTAAACACTACTTAAGAATCTTAGCTGTGGCATTACTAGGGTATATATGGCACCAACTGCTTGCTCCACACAGTCCAACATGGTAGAAGTCCATTCATCACCTATGCAAGCTGTGCACATAGCCCCAGTTTCAAGTATGTTGCAGGTCTATTTTCTGTTTCATCATTCTTATTCTAATCAATATTTTCCAAGTTTGTTCTAATGGTGGAGTTATTTTTTGACCATTTTAGTGCATTAATATATGACAGTAATTCAATGTAATAGTTAATTTTTTAAATATTCTGGAATACATGAATAATATTGTTCAGTCATTTCTCATGAATCACTGAGTCTTGCATAAATGAATCACTAAAGC
This sequence comes from Dicrostonyx torquatus, assembly GCA_028555095.1. Classification (NCBI taxonomy): domain Eukaryota; kingdom Metazoa; phylum Chordata; class Mammalia; order Rodentia; family Cricetidae; genus Dicrostonyx; species Dicrostonyx torquatus. The sequence goes on along the minus strand of JAQHUG010000463.1, from coordinate 566,305 downwards.
TTTTAGAAATCATGACATGTATGTTGAATAAATAGAGAAAACAAAATTAATGAAAAAATAAAATAACAGAGTTCAATTTGAATGCTATATGCACAAGAAATGAGATAAAGCGAAACTAAAATCTAAACCTCCTAAACCAAATAAAAACATGATGCTGTGCAATGAAGAGATTACAGAAAACAAAATTTCAGACTTTTGGTGATAGCATAATGACTGAAGAATGAACAAGTAAGTATACTTCGTGGCACTCCTTTGTTAGAGTATTAAAAGCATTTTATTCTATTGATCTCATTATGACTTCTTAGGCTGACTTTCTAGGCCCCACAGTTTTTCCACTATATTTCTCTATTTTCTAATAGTTAAACCTGTTTCCAATTATTTTTGGTTTTTTTTATCATACTAGTTATTATATTCTTTTTTACTTGCATTCAGAGTTTTGAAGAAGTGCTAAGAATTTTTATATCAGGACTTCTTGTCTTTATACAAAGTCTTATATAATGCATAAAATATTTATGAAATATTTTCTTTGGAGTTTGTAGCCTTGTCCCTTTTGATGCTTTCGTTTTGTGGATTAAATATATTTCTCTTAGCATCACTTTAAAATTTTTTAAAAAATAGGTTATGCTCACAGGCCTAAAATTCGTTGATGAAATGCTAACATTTTATATGTAGAGGAGTGCAGGGTTTTTCTCTATAGATATTGTATTTTTGTCAATCATTTTCCTTGAAGATAGAAATCTGGTAAGAAATGTGCGTGCCTTTATATGTGAGAAGTGCTGGCCACCAGAGGCTGACTAAGCTAAAGATAGAGGGAAGGGGAGAGGAAGACTAAGGGACTCACAAAGCAGAGTTGAGAAGTGCTTGCTGCTTTCCTAATACCCCATCTCAGAAAATACTTATCTGCTTAGCAATTCAAAATTCTTTCTGGAATCTATCCGTGAAGAGTTGTTTGAGGCAGGATTTACTTACTTCTCATATCCTCACAGAATTGCAACTACTAGATAACTACCTTGTCAGTCATAACATTTCTATAGTCTGGGAACGTTACCTGAGTCTACACGATCCATTTCACAGTATATGCTTCTTATATCATTTTCTAGCAAGGATTAAATTCCCATGTGCTTTAGAATCAGCTTATGTTCCAAACATATTTACTATTATTTCAACAGGATTCATGAAGAAAAAAATTCATGTCTTTATACAAAGTCTTATATAATGCATAAAATATTTTATGTTTTTTTAGTTCGCCATCATTATTTGCAGGGTTGAATTGGCAAAACACATTTTGAAGATAATATTTAAAATATTAAATTTAAAATGAGTAATTTATATCTGCATTTTTGAAATAGAAATTTTGCATGTACATACCTAAGTTTATCTATTCATATACCTATTTATCTAGATAGATTTATTCACTAATAATTGAATTCAGGACAAAATCATTAATGTCAGGACAGACAGAGATTTGAAAAACACCGTACAATTGTGTAGTAGAAAGAAAAAAAATGATAGTTCTTAAATTTGGTTTATCGTGTAATGCCATAGTTTCTCCATCTATTTTGATTGAATGTTTTTCTGCATAGTAGCCTGAACTGTCACCTGTGGTTTCTTAGAGTCTGTAAAATATCTGTCCAGACTCTTCTGGCTTTTAGAGTTGCCCTGAAAAGTAAGGTGTGATTCTAGTATTTTGGCCTTATATGTTACTTAGTCTTTTTTCCTTGCAACTTTTATTTTCTTTCTTTGTTCTGTATGATCAGTGTTTCAATTATTATGTGATGTGTGAAGTTTTTTCTGGCTCAATCTATTTGATTTTGTTTATGCTTCTTGTACCTTGATAGTCACCTCCTTCTTTACTTAAGGGCAATTTACTTCTGTAGCTTTCTATATAAAAGCTATAGAAGTAAATTAAATAGTAGTTGCATTTTATATATATATATATATATATATATATATATAATGACTTTGACATTTTTTCTCTTTCTTCTGTTCCTATTATTCATATAGATTTAATATTTTATAACATCCCAGATTTCCTAGATGTTTTTCACAGGGTTTCTTTAGATTTCATATCATCTTTGACCAAAATATCTATTTCTTTTACCTCTTCTTTCATGCTTGAGATTCTCTCTTTCATCTTTTCCATTCTGTTCATGAGGCTAGCCTGTAGTTTCTGTTTGAGTTTCTAAATTTTTCCTTTCCAGTTTCCCCACAATGTGGATTTTCTTTATTGATTCTATATCTGCTTTCAGTGCCTGAGCAGTTTTCTTTTTTATTACATTGTGTTTTAATTTCATTAAAGGCTTCATTCACATCATCTTTAAGGACCTCTTAAATATTCCTAAGTTATATTTTGAAGTTTTTGTCTTATGATTCATCTATATAGTGCCTACGGTTTTAGGGCTGCTTTGCTCTCATGAAGACATATTGTCTTGGTGGTTGCTGAGTGAGCATTTTGGTTGGTGCATAGGCATCTGAATAGATATTTTCTCTTTTTTTGAAGGGGGTTTCCACTAATTTAAAGCTCATAATTCTTTTGATGATTTTAACATATGTGGTTGCTCAGTTCATTTTCTAGAGATTACAAGATACATATAAAGGAAATATATGTTTATATAATATGGGATTATAAATGTTTCTTAAATATACTCATTTAAATGAATATGAGCCAGATTTCTACTTATTTGCTTGTTTATTTTGTATCCTGACCACAGCTTTTTCTTTGTCCTATCTTCCCAGTCCCTCCCTGCCCCGCACTCATCCTGTATCCACTCCTCCTCTATTTCTATTCAGAAGATAGTTGGCCATTCATGAATAAAGATAAATCATATCATATCAAGTTGTAATAAGACTAAACATATTGCTTTGTATTATGGATGAACAAAGTCACCCACTATAAGGAACAGAATTACAAATCCAACAAATGAGAGAGAAATATCCCTTGATCCCACATTTTGGAGTCATACAAGAAGACCAAGGTATACAACTATCACAATATATGTAGAAGGTCTCGGGGCATTAATGCATGACTCTTCCTGGTTGTGAATAGATTTTATATGTTGTAATAAAAAGCAAATACTTCATCTTGGGAATCTGTGATACAACTTTATAGATGTAAAGTTTTATGTAGATGCTTCTGAGAGGGCATTGTAGCTAGGAACGAAGTTGTGTTGGTAAAATATACTTGAAGCTATAATACTAGCTTCATGGGTTGGAGTGTTAAATGTTTTCCACAGGAGTATGGTTTTAATACTTGTTCTACAGCTGAATGAGCTACTTTTGTTGGCTTGGAACTGTTGGGAGAAGTACTTTACTGAGTAAGTAGGTCACTTGGGTGGGCTCATTACTTTTTGAGTTTGTAGCTAAGGTCCTCTATTTCTGTTTGTCATTTTCTGCTTTCTGGTCCACCTTAATTTTAACTGATTTAGGAACATGCTCATGGTCTGACAAAGACTTCTATGTTTTATTCATCACAATGAACTCAAGTTATCTAACGTGAAATTCAAAAAAAAATTAAAGAAAAGAAAAAGAAATAAAAAATAACATCTTCCTTGCCATAATTGTTGCCTTCCTTAGTTTTTATTGTCAATTTGATGCAACCTAGAGTAACCTAAAAAGAGGGAGTGTCAGCTGAAGAATGGTGCAGATCAGATTGCTCTTTGCAAATGTCTGGGAGATATTGTCTCCATTGATATCGATGGGGGTCAACCCCCTGTGAGCAGCAGCATTCTTTAGGACCTGTACTCATAAGAAAGCTAACTCAGCATGAGCCACAGAGAAATAGAGAGCCAGTAAATATCATTGCTGTATAGTTTCTGCATCATTTTCTTGCTTGCCTTCCTTGAGTTACTGACTGTGACCAGGAAGATTAAGCAGAAATAAAGCTTTTCCTGCCTTAAGTTACTCTAGGTACATTATGCTTGTGAAAATGACAGACATCAAGCTGATACAGTTGTTTCTATCAGGTAGTATGATCACAATGATAGAAAAGGAACCAATGTTTACCTAGCTATAAAATTTCCATAGTACAATTAAAGGAAAACAGCATAGAAATAGAATTGTATATGAGGGAACCAATGACACTGAATCTATACATTGTAAATTACATCTACTGACATTCGGAATGGATTTTGGCTTTACACATCCTTGGAAATGAAGTTGCAATTGTTTGAATTTCTTAGATCAAAAAAAAAATAAGGCACAAGGGGGAATTTGTCAGTTGCCACACATGCATACCAATAAACCTTCAGTATCCTCAGAAGACTCTCATGTCATTATAATTCATTACTTCAGTACTTTAGACATACACAAACAACTCATGCATATGTTCTCTGGGGACATTCATTTAAAAAGAAAGAAAGATCCAAAAGTGAAATATATTTAAGAAACAAGTAAACTTAACCTTCATGAATATGCCACTGTTCTTATAACTACTCATTAAAACTCTTTAAAATTGCTTAATGCAGAATCCAGTGATCTGACTGCCTTGTGTCAATCTATCTAGTCTCTGGAGTATATCATAAATTTGCTTTGCTAAATAAAATCCTACTGAAACTTTCACTAATATGAATTCTTTTCTTCAAACAGTTAAGCCTTTCATGTGGTAACAGAAAATGGGAGGCAGTATTCAAATGAACAAAACTAAGGAGAGTGAAGTGGAATAAATAATAATCAGTGTTCATTTTGTTACTGATGATAATGTTGATTTCTTTTCCATTAGTAGTTCTTTGAAGGACCCTCTTGTACAAGATTGTAATCTTTTGGGACAATACTAAATGCTTTGTTTCTCCTCCATATGATCTAAAATAATTCTTGGATTGACTGGTTATTTGTAGTCATTCCTAATGGAGTTTTAGATTGCATCACTAATGAACACAACACATTTCTGTGAACCTCCAGGTTTTTTTTGTCATATGTCTTCAGTAACCAATATTTAGAGGATGAAGTAATTGCATGCTATTTCTAAGCCTTGCATATAACACTGTTCAAGGAATATATGGCATAAGCACTGGTTCTAGTGAAGCAAGAATGTTATTTATTGCAGAGAAAACCTGCAACAGAAAATTCTCATTTGAATCATCATTTACAAATGTAGTTGAGCTAAATTCCTGTTATAGGTTTCTGAGCATTCCTGCTTTGTCACTCAGACCTAACTATGTAAAACACTGACTTAGGAAACTGCATATTAAAAGAAAGACCATATAAAATGTCAGCTTTATACATTTTCCATTTATCACTGAATAAAGAAGAATATATTCAATTATAACCTCACCTTGCAAGGCTCATTTCTAAGCAACATTTTGTCAATAGTCAGTATTCTGTCAAGATGGTCTGTTATATATACATTTTGGAAATGTATCTGTTCATATATTCGTCCTAAAAAGTTTTACATCTGTGTCACACTCTTAGTTGAAAGATACTGTCTCAATGAAGCTATTGTCTGAGTGCAAAGGAAATAAGAGTAAAATTTTGAGTTCTTTGTATCTTTAACCAAGGAATACTATAATAAACCATTATAATTTTCCTCAGATTTCCATAAAATTTCCATTGAATCCTTTGAGTTATTTTTTAACAAGTATTATATAAAATGTAGAGGTCATCACATGAAAGAAAATGAGAGTTAACATGAATTCATAATGTTTTCTTTTGTTCCCAGTATCAATAAAATATATAGGAAACAGTACTTGTTCATCTATAATAATTGCAAAATTATATTTTAATATTAAAAAGTGTGAAAATTATGGAAAATGAAATTTGCTGAAATTATATTTTGACACATAAAATCATGATACGAAAATAATATTGTCAAAGATAAAGATGAATAGTGTCATTGTTCTGTGATGTATTTGTTGTAAGTAGATAATACGTTTTGAGCCCTTCATGATATATAATAGTAAGAGGAATAGTTGTGTAATTAAGATGGCATGCTGCCATCTATTACTGTCTCCACCATCTAGAGAGATATGACAGATGGGTAATTTTGAGCTTTTAGTTGCAGAGAGGGAATAGGCTTATTGCTTCATATTTCAGGTAAACCACTTTGCAGTCATCTTCAACTTCATTAAAGCTTGCCCATCTTAAACAAAAGTATGCCAGTATGGAAAATAGGTTGTTTAGGGATATTTATACTTCACCTGTCTCATTTCTTCATCTGTCCTGTGTCAATTTTTTTCGTATGTCCATCTCCTCTCCAAAGTTAATGATGAATTTGGAAGTATGCCTGGTACTCTTAGACCTGGATAATTAGACCTGAAAATTGAGTCATTGTTCTATACCTAAACATTTTCTTTTCTTCCAATCTTTCTGCTATTAAAGAGTATTTAGGAATTAGTGTAATTTATGCATTTTCACCATGGCATTTTTATATGCAACATACCATTTATTATATATATGGTATGCTTGCATATATGTGTATATTCAAACCTTTTCTTACTCTTCTTTCTAAACTTATTGCCTGTTACCCTCTCAATTCTCTTATTGCTCTGTGTCCTCTCTGAAATCAAACTCTGTACTGTTTATATCATTTATTTCATTGCCTTTACTTCTCCTCTGCATCATACTTCACTCAACTTTTCACAACTCCCTTTATTTTTACATCACCACATCATGTGCACATCAACAGTTAAATATAGATTCTACATATTATAGAAATCATGCACTTTCTTTTTCACCTTAACATGAAGTTTTCTTTCACTTAGCGTGAAGTTGAGTTCTATCCATTTTTCCTACAGAACTCAATATTTTATTATTCTTTAGATACTATAGTGAAAAATCACATACACATAGAACATTTCTTTTCTTTCTAGCCTTTTGTCAATGGACCTCTTTGCTGGTTCATTTTTGTAGCTGTTGTGTACAGTATAACAAACTAAAATGATTTGGATATTGCATTATTCTATCTTAAGGTTTTTCATATTTGGTTTTGTTTTGTTTTGCATACCATGATACTGACTTCCATAGTGGTTTTTCAAATACACACATTCACCAGAGGAAATAATTGTTCTTTTACCACATCTTTGACAAAATCGGGTGTCATTTATTGTTTTGAAGATAGCCATTATGATGGGTTGCAGTTGATTTTTTAAAACGTTTCCATTGTATTTCCCATGAAGCAACTGTCTTTTTCAAGTATTAATTAACCTTTTCTTTCTTAAAATTTTATTTTCTTAACTTTCTGCTTACTTGAATAATTTCATATGTAATCTATGTATTAGGAACATATCAACCACCAACACCCCATTTAGCTTCCCCATAATCCTGCTATCATGATCTTTTCCCTGGAGATTAAAAAATCCTACCAGGGGACATATCATCAATAACTAATGTAATCATAATCTCTCCACATGAAACCATTCACTGCTAATAGACCCTGTTTGTGCTGGGGTTCTGGGTGGGCTGATTTTTAAAATTAGTGGTTTCTTTGACTCCTTGAGAAATTTCTGCTAAATTAGTCCATTTCTTGATGCAATTTTAGGGTTGTTAAGTTTTTGCAATTTTTAGTGTATAAAAGATATTCATTTCTGTATGTTTCTCTGATGACTGCTTCATTGCTGTGCTGGTATTTTTTACTTCATTTAATATTATTTGTTATAACTTGGTGCTATTTTCTGTGTGTTTCAAATCATTTTCAGGAAGTCCATGTCTATGACAATGTCCTAGGCTTTTCAATGTTTTCTCTAGCAGCTTTTAAATTTCTGATGTTAAATTAAAATAAGGTTTTTGGTCCAGTTTACCTTGATTTTTGAACATGTAATTGACAGGGATTTGCTTTCATTCTTCTCTATATGGAACACATCTTCCCCAGGATCATTTATTTAAAAAATATCTTTGTAAACTGTATGTATATGTGGTTATTGTAACTGAATGTTTTATTGTTAAGTATTTAATGATCATGCTGTCTAAACATTGGATATTATTATTATTTTTCTTTTCCTAGAGAAATCACATTTGTTTCTTTTCTTGATTTTTGATCTTGCCAAACCTTATGAGTTGTACCTAACGAGGATGGAGGAGTGGGTAATCTTTTCTTACTCAGGGCTGTAGAGAAAATGCTGAGACATTTTGTGTCAAATATGAATGTTTTGATGGTACAGATTTTTAACAACACTTGGCATAAATCTAGACATTTCTGGGAGGAGGGAATGTCCAGTGAGAAGTTACATCTTACACACTGGTCTGAGCTCATGTCTGTGAGACATTTTCTTAAATGCTGAATTATTATGAGGACTAAGTCTACTGTGGTTGGTATCATTCACAGGTAGTTGTGCCTTCACTGGTTCTGTAAGAAGTGTAGCAAACCAATAGTGCAAGCCAGTATGCAGCATTCCTCTATAATCTCTGAACCAGGTTATTCCCTTGAATTCTTGCCATGGTTTTCCTTGATTATCTTGTAAAACATCATCCCTGCTGAAGTGCTTTTGAACATGGATTTTTGAAGCAACTGAAAGCAAATTACAAGATTTATGATACATCCTTTGATTATTGATGTTGAAGTATATTTCTTTAATCTGTACTTTCATTTTTTGTTTTAATTTTGCTATATTTGTGTGTGTGTGTGTGTGTGTGTGTGTGTGTGTGTACAAGTACATGCACGTATCTTCAGAATCCAGACATGGGATGACTTTCTGTATGCTGTGAATATGTTTTATTACCATTGGTTAATACAAAAGCTGACTTGGCCAATTGCTAGTCAAAACACAGTCAGATTGGAATTCCAAGCAAAGAGTACAGGAAAAGAGAAGGAGGAGTCTATGGGATGCCATCAGATATGAGGTAACAAACCACAAGTCTTGTGGTAAAATATAGAATACTAGAAATGGGTTAATTTAAGATGTCAAAGGTAGGTACTAATAAGCCAGAGCCATCATAAACCTCAGAGTGGATATTTGGGAATTGGAGGTGGAAGAGAAACAACCAGTTACAAATGGAGCCCAACATGGGGTTCTTGAATTTCCATAA
>JAQHUG010000463.1:505505-518503 GCA_028555095.1 Dicrostonyx torquatus | reverse complement strand
CTTTTCTGGACACAGCAGGGTCCTTCCCATAAGAACTCACAAACCAGCATATTGCTTCAAACCTACATCCTGGTATTTAAGTGGTTGGAAATAATTATAATGATTATAAAATGCATTAACTTAATAAATTTAATAATTTCTACCCAAATAAAGATATCCACACAAATAAATTATGTTTAATTTCTTCTACTTGTTCTGAAGCTTAATTCAAATATACATGGACAGAATGATCATCTCTAAGTGCTGGGCTGAGCCAATATAAACTTGTTGCTTAATGAGATTTCCAGCTAAATGGTAGCATTTGAACCACATTTACCAATCATTTCATTCATTTTAAACATTTGCACACACGCAAAGATGGAATAATTGATACTACCCTATATTTGTCCTTCATTTCTTACTACTAATTATATCCTATGCATTTTTTTGATCTTATGGTCAAAAAGTCCAATATTCAATACTATTGGTAAAATATTCAATAAAAATTGCCAGAAAGAGTTCAGTATTTCCAATCACAGCCTATTCCTAAGGATATTCTGTACACATGTGGTATACTAGTTGAGTGTCTTATAGTGTAACTTTATTTGTCATGGATAATACACATATTGATACCACTACAAAGGCCAATGAAGTTAGCCTTACTTCTTCCTACTGATTTTTATATGATGTGAACAAATATACCAGAGAGACATGAGAAAATATCTACCTCTCCAAGATAGGAAATCAATGACAGAACAAAGTAAGGATTCCACCAAAGTCCAACTAGGTGAATCAATGGGCTTTATTAGGGTTACTTATGGACTACAATTGAGGGGGTTAATCACAGAGCAGAACTTATTCAATGACCTACCACATTATCAAAATTCCCCTCCAACCTGGGTGATAGATACCTCATGAAAGCTGAAAACTCCCAGTGCCTCTGCACAATTTATAGACAGCTCAACTGAACTAAGAGTATCTTTCAGCAGTCCCTCCTGCTTATGTAAACTTAAGGAGAGAGGAGATTGGCTAATCTTCTCAGTCTTGGGGACTTCCAGAAGCTTTGGATTGTTTAGTTACTGCATTTCAAAGAGCTCTCGGACACGATGGAATCTTCACCACCCTTTAAAACAGCGAATGTTTTAAGAAAATACTTCCAAAATGGAATATTTTATCTCACAGGAAATGACGACATTACTCAGAATGAGAAATAGCTGTGCTATTTTAACTCAAATGGATGTTGAGGTGAATTCCAATATCAGAAACTAGATGGAGAGTTTGTACTTCGGGACTTGCATAAACTTCTACCAGCCTTGAATTTCATGGACTGGCCTGACAACAGAGAACATGAATGACTGTAAAGACATGAAAAATTTTTAAATGCTTTGCTTGGTCAGGAGCTAGTTAAGACAATGGCTTTGAGCTCCTTGCAACATCGCAAGAGTTAGCTGTTTCTGACAGCTAGCCACCTAGCTTTGCGGTCTAGACAAGAGCAGAAACAACTGCTTGGGGGAAGGGCAGGGGGCATGCACAGAAGCAGAAGTAGCAGCTTAAACGAGGAAGCGGGTATGCAGAAGTAGTCCATACCCTGTATCTAGCAAAACCAACCCCCTTGTCCCTGAATAAACCTGGTTTGTGGTTTTTGCCTATATATGTCAACCCCAAATGAGAAGTGGGGGCTCTCCCCACTGCGCTGCGTCATGAGTAGTGACTTTGAGCTCCCAGCTAGCTGGACTATGTGCATGTGCACTGAATAAACCTTGCTTTACATTCGGGACTTGACTGGATTCTGGTGGTGGTCTCTCAACTGGGGCACAACGTGGCTTTCTTCCTGTCCTCTAACAGAGGGAACATGTTTGGGACTGTTGTTGTTATTCAACACAGGATTTCTTTACCATAACCTGTCCCAAAATTCACTCTGTATGAGTGAGGCCTGCCTGGAACTCACAGAGATCCACCTGCCTTTGGCTCTCAGTGCTGGGGTTAAAGGTGTGTACCATCACCCTGCCCCCATTCCCCTATGGGACTAGGTTTATTAACCAATTGTTTCATGAGTGTTCTCTGATCCAGATTTTTCTCTCTTCTTAGAAACTGCACTTTTCCCCTGTCTTTTTTTTTATTCTCCTCCAAGCTTTATTCCAAATCTGCAAACTTCATTATCTCTATGGAAAACTAGACATAAGAAAGGAGAGGCTCTGCTCCATGAGGGCACTCTACAGGTCATAATAACAGAGTTTGCAGGAGACAACAGAAAATGTTAGTTATTTTAAGTCCCTAGTAGGAGTCTTCATGACTCAAAGGAATGTTAAATATTCTTGCTTCGCCTACCTGGTTTATTATTTTCACCCTTCAGAATTTCAGACAGAAAAGGACTACACTTGTAAAGTAGACATCCTTTGTTCCTGGAGTAGGCTGGCTGGGACCTGTCAGTAAACATTCCGCAATGGCCTCTGCTCAGTTTCTAACTTCAGGTTCCAGCTTTGAGTTTCTTCTGTCTCTCTTATGAGAGATTTAGATGAGAATGTTTGTTGTTGTTGTTGTTTTGTTTGTTTTTTGAGACAGGGTTTTTCTGTGTTGCTTTGGAGCCTGTCCTGGAACTAGCTCTTGTAGAACAGGCTGGCATCAAACTCACAGAGATCCGCTTGCCTCTGCCTCCCGAGTGCTAGGACTAAAGGCGTGCGCCACCACCGCCTGGAAAGAGATGATAAACTTTAAGACAAAATAAGCCCTTTATACTTGCTTTTGAACATGGAGTTTTGTTGACAGCAAAAGAAACCCTAAGATTCTTTTACAGGGAAACATTTCAAAGAAAATTTAGTAAAGAAATCAAAATTGCTACTGTAGCTGCCAAACTTATCAAGAACAAGATGCTGAAAGCCAGTGGAAAGTACTTATGTGGAGAACGATCTTCAATCTTTGCAAAGAGGAAGCCTTTAGAAGTGAATGAAGAATAGAAAAACCAAACCAAACAAAACAATAGCAATAAAAAACAGAAAGGATAAAGAAGACTGGCCAGTTTGTGCATAATTTGTTCAAGAACTATGGGAAATGAATCTAGATAGGATAAATAGATCTCTATACTGAAAGATAGTGGGAAATTGAAGGAAAAAAATCCGAGGAATGTATTCTGGCTCCCCAAAGTATGAAATCCTAATTAGGTTAAGCTGTATCATAGGTATTGATTATTTTCCCATTTCTGTGTTGTTTACCTGACAAAACAAATTCAGTAAGGAAGCCTTGTTTATGACTTTTTATGTAGTTGTAAAGAAACACTATGACTAAAAGCCACTTAGAGGACAGAGTCCATTTTGGCTTATGATCCAGACAGATGTGAGCCCATCATTTTGGTAGGTATGGAAGGCATGATGGCAGGAGCAGGGAGATGAGATAGTGTCTTCAACTGCAAACATAGAGAATTAATGTGGGTCCAGGCGATAATTCTCAGAGCTTAACCACACCAGCATTCTTACTCCAGCAAGGTTGAACTTCCTTGTAATTCTTCTCAAAAATTGCTACCACATAAGGGCCCAGCATACAAATATGTGAACCTACTGGTGCCATTTCCTTTCCAAACACCACAGAAGGATTTGTTTGCTCTTAAAGGTGGATGGCACAATTCTTCACGATACGGAAGCCCTGCTGAAATGAGCCTGAGGCACCTAGGCACACTGCATCTGTGGTCACTGGGTGCAGTGAAAGATGAGCCCTGATGCTCAGTTCCTTGCCCTTGATACTCTCAGCAGGACTCTATCCCTTTGATTGTTGCTGTGGGTTTTTCTACCTAGAATTTCCATTATAGACCCAGAGCTTTGGGTTATTGGTGACTTTCAATCCAACCAAGCTCAAAATAAAAATTAACCATTATATCATTTTCTTTACCCATCTGCTTATTAGGAAATACATAGGAAAACATAAGAAGTTGTCAAATTGAATTTAAAATAATCGCATCATATATAACAACTCAGGATTTAAGCAGGATAACATCCCAAATATTAATATCAATAACCATAAAAGAACACAAATTACAATAAGTTCAATATTAATTCTTACCTATTACAATAGGATAGAAATATTATTTTATCAATTGCTTTTATTCACAAGTATTTTCAAGCTAAGGAATACACACATGTTATAATAGTACTCAGTAATATGACTGTACATAATTAATCATATTTGATATCAGTATGCATATGCATTTTGAACATTATAGGTAATTATTCTTGTTGATTTAATCACCACTTGAAAAAGATGCCTTCATGTCTTAGAAAGAAATCACCCATAGTTAAATTAACCCAAATTTAACTGATCATATTAGTGCTACTTTGTAACTCAATTGTGTTCTATCAAACAGAGGTATATTTAATTATGGAGATTAATACTGTGAGTTCAAACAATATTTTAAGAAGTTTACATAGTTTAATGCATGATATTATATGAAATTTTGTGCATATATAGTTATGTGAAGAATAATGTGATTTCTATTATAATTTTCAAAAGAAGACAAAGCATAAAATGTTTTCATTTATGATCACAAAGAAGAGAATAAGCTTTGGTTAAATTTTACTTTTGTTGGATAAAGTTTTCCTTCTGTCCTATCTTGATGTAAGAAAATATATTCTACACAAAATAAACAAATGAACAAGATAATCTGACTCACAAAAATGTATGTGTATGTGTGTATTTTTGCTACTTTTAATTTTTTTTGCATATCTATGTGTTCGTGATATATGTATGTGTACATCTTCATACATGTGTGTGAAAGCCAAACCTCTACATTCCTTGTCTTTTTCATTTACTCTCTACTGGAATTTTTGAGACAGCGTATCTCAGTGAATTCAGAGTGCACTGAATTGACTAAACTCGTTGGTCAATAAGCTCAGGGATTTTTCGACTGTAGCCTTTCTAGCTCTGGCTTTACAGGCGAACTGCTGAGACTTTATTTTTTTTCTCCTTAAATGAGTGCAGGCAACCTAAACTCATGTCCTTTTACTTAGGCAGCAAGCAATGCACTGACTGAGTCACCTCCCTACCCTTCATTCTCTTAATCAGTTATGGATCCATTAACAAGTGAGTTTCATTCATTTACATTATTCCTGTTCTGAAAACTGCAATGTTAATTTCCAGTAAACTTGTCTATGTGTACATTAGTCTTATTAAAAATATATATACTATACTTTCTCATGTAGCCCCAACTGGTCTTGAGTTTACTATATAATGATTAAATACCTGATTTTCCTATTTCAACCACTTAAGAGTTAGGATTAATTTGTAGAACACCATGTCTTTTGCCATCTATTCATATTTTTAATATTGCTTCCAGTGATTTAATTGCAAACAAATTTCATTGTATTGTCATTTTGGTTAATTTTAAACATAGTGAATTTCTTTTTTCTATTCTTGTCATTATCTTCATGTACTTTTAAAACATTGGGTCACAAAATTTTGCTATATCATACATATTGTACTGGGAAAGAATATCTAAATATTAGCTATAGTGATTATCACTATATCCTAAATATGTATGAAATTTTCATTACCAGTTAGTCCATGATAAAATTTCTAATTATGGGTATGGATCTTGTTATACCTTTGATTATATGACAGGAATTAAATTAGGAAAAATACAACAAAAAAAGAAATAATATTACAGAAAATTCTTTATGCTTCACACTCAAACCCACATACAAATCCTAAGCTTACTTAAAGAACAGATTCAATAAAGTTATATTGATTTAGTATAATAGTAGGGAATTGTCACCTCATAATAAATCCTTATATTTCTGGCTTAAATTATAGATAGCAAAAATATTATATATAGTATGATGTTTTACATGTTTCTTATAGGATATGCTTTTTTTAAAATACAAAATGTTTCATGAGTTTTAACCACAATGTAGACTTTAAACCATTGATGTAGTATTCCTATGGGTGAAAAAAAAATCAATGACATTACTAGGCAGATGAATGTACTTCATGACTTTGTTTTTCAAGCTCATTTCCCTGTAATTCAATTGTCAACATATAGCTATGCCATTTAGTTAACTTTGCTATTCAATTTGCTGCATCCTGTGATTGGATATTATGACATAGTTATTATGAAAAAGTTGTTAATTATCATGAAATGGTTCAACAGCCCACTTTTGCAATTTCAATAACCCTGAAATAAACTGTTTTTTTTAATTCATGTACTATATTATATTTTGGTATTTTAGTCACACACTTTAATAATTATTTACTTTCTGGCATTTAAAAAAGTTTAAATTACATTATTTAAATTATAAAGTATCTGTTTATTTCTAGTTTATGATATCATGAATTATTAGTCAGTTTTTCTACATTCTACTAGACTCCAGGATACTTAGAAAAGAGCACTCATTCTCATAACAATAGTATAATGATAAGAGTAATACACATCCTAATTAAAAACAAAAATCTAAAACTGAATTTTATAAGATTTGTAAAGGCCTTCCATATTCAGACAACAGATTCTTGCACATACTACTTTTGAATAAATTTCGTCCATGTTGAAATTTAGAAATTGCTCTTATTGTTGTTACATTCATTGTAAAAATCATTGCATCTATATAAAACATATAGGGGAAAGGACATGTCTGCGTCTCTGAAAAATAAGCATATTTTGTACATATAATTCACAAATAGAATAACAGCATTAACAAACAAGAGTCAAAGTGACACAGTTACATGCAATACCTCACGTTTTGTTCCTTTGTCAAGAATAAACTGTGAGATTCACAAAAATTCATAGCTGTATATAAATATAGTGTAATTGGACAACATTGTTATAATATAAATCTGGCTTAAGAAAAGAGCCAATATATATCATAAGAAGACACTTACCAATCTTTACCTGGTCATCTTTTTTGTTATTAACTTCTGCTCAATTGCTGTCAACCTAGAGATACTCTTCCCTGAGTAAATAGGTCTCTAGATTTCCTGTAAGTATACTTCAAAATAGCTACTCTTTAAATCATCCAAATAAGGTTTCTGGTTTGAAAATCAATAAATCAAAGTAAATGAAATGCAATCATCATCTGGTGTATAAATCTGTGTTGGACTTGAAACATCCTACTGAAGTGTTGCCTTAATGCAACAGTATCTGTTTGTTTGTATTGACTCATTGACATTTGGAATTCTGTTTCTATTTATAGTATTTTATTCCTTGTTCCCATGAATATCAGAAATTGATAGTAATCGACAGATTTTTGTCTTTCTATCATCTTGTTTTTCTCTTTAATAAAGGACTGCTTTGAGCCTATAGCAGAACAGAACAAAAAGAGATAGGCAGGGATAACTAAAGTGAATGTTGGGAGAAAGAAGAGCATAGTTAGGGAGAAGCCATGAAGCCGCTGCCGGAGTCAAAAATGCTGAAACTTTGATGGTAGGCTAGGACCTCATGGTGATGCACAGATTAATGGAGATGGGTCAATGAAGAATTAGCCAATAAGAAGCTAGAGATCATGGCCTAAGCAGTGGTTTAAATAATACAGTTTCTGTTTGATTATTTTGGTGCCGAGCAGCCAGGAAACAAACAAGCAACCTCCTTATAACATGTGTACAATTCAAAGTATATTTTATTTTATAAATATCATTGATCATGAAACAGAAGAAAGTGAAAATACTACTTTAAGTATATACCACTAATACCGGATACCTCATCCTGCATTCTCTATATAAGAAGGCACATTTCACAATGCAATATCATAATAAATCGGGGTATATTTAAAGTTCTATTAATTTGGTTTTTAATTTGAATTATGTATACAATAGTTCTAAAAGGTAACTTACAGAAATACTATTGGTTAATTGCTATTTTAACACCTGTTGAACCTAAGTGGGCACCATTTATACCTTTGTTTCCAGCTAGCATGTCTAACTATGAATGCCTATTTGCCTTCTCCTGCTAGGACTTGAAATCTAGGACTGTGTTTATCTATTCCTCAGTACCTATGCATTACAACGGCCATAACATGTTAAGTAGGATCATCAAAATAATTATCATAATAAGTCAAATGTTTTCCTTTGTGGTTGTTGTAAAGATGATTAAGTAATTTTAGAAAGTTATATTGGCTGGTGGGTTATACAGTGGTATTTTAAGTGACTGATAGATATAAATTAAATTTCATATGAATATTTTTATATATGAAGAAAACTATTGTTTTATGAAAAACTCTTTCATAAAAATTATCAAGTGATTATTTACAGTATAACAATAAAAACCAGCTTTATGTAGAATTACATGTATAAAATGAAAGTATTATATTGGTGTAGGAGGGTTCTTCTGTATTTTGGGTTACTCTCATTGGTTGAATAAAGGACTGCCTGGCCTGCAAGATAGAACACAGCCCTTAGGTGGGTGGAGTAGACAGAATGGAAGGTGGTGAGAGAGATGGAAGTGTGAGAGACCCCATGATGCTCCAGCCTGAGATGGATTCAGGTAGGACTCATGCCAGTAAGCCACAACACATGGTGATACACTGATTACTAAATATGACATAGACTAATACATATAAAGGTTAAACTTATGGGCCAGGCAGTATTTAAATGAATACAGTTTGTGTGTAATCATTTCAGGTGTAAGCTAGCTGTGCCGCAGCCAAGAGCCAGGCACTGGGAACAAGCAGCCGCGCTCCTCTCAGATGCTGAGAACACAACTCATGCACCTTATACAACATTATATAATTATTCATAGTCTGTTACAATCTATAAGATGAATAATCCCCACTGTCATTTAACTGGACTTAGACTTGTTAGGATATGTGCCTCTTGGGGGCTCCACGAGATCATTTCCTGAAAGTTTGATCTAAGGATGGGAGAACTGTGCTGTGTTCCAGGAGTGTCACAAACAGTCTGGAGTTCCTATCCAGATAAGAGAGAAAGGAAAGAAATGAACTTGGCCCCCTCTACTCCTGCACTGTGATGGGGCCCTCTGCTTCATGCTATTGCTGACACAGCCAGTGTCTTTCTCACCAATGTGCATCCACTTCATGATGTATTACTCACTCAGGTGCTGAGATAAACACCCTTCCTTAAATTGTTTTTATTGTGTATTTTGTCACAACAATAAGAAAATTAGCATAGTTTGTTTTCTACAAATGTTTGACTTAACCCTGCAAATGATAGGATATATTACATTATATGAACCTAATTTAAATGACCCAGAGAAATGTGTTTTACTCCTTTAGAAAAGTTCATATGACTCATATAGTTTTACAATGCAGAAGTTTAACAGAAAGTTTCTTAGTGGGAAATTTGATTTTTTGGTTAGAGACTTCAATCAAATACATTCAGAATTTAAATGTAAATTGCAAATTGAATAGATGAATCTTTCACTTCTCAGAGTAAATGACAGTCTTATAAAGTAAATCTCAAAGTATTCATTGGTGAGTATCTAAGCACTGAGATATAGAGCTTGACACTGTTCCTTAAACACTCCCTAATGGTGGAGTAAATTAGTTTTTGGAATCCAGACAAAGAGCTGAATTAATTATCACACACACACACATTAGTGAATTACTGTGAACTAGCATGCTGTGTTATATTTCAATTGATTCTTGTACAGGGTATTTCTATCATTTGTTTGTATACAGAGAAATCTATATAATTAAAAAAGCAGAAAGTAATTTCTTATTATAAGTTACTAAAATGTCCATCTCCAACAAAGTGTTTCCAAATATTTTCTAATAAATAGTAGTTGTAAAACATACTAAAAAGTAATATATATATATATATATATATATATATATATATCTCATTAAGATTTATGAAATTGCCCTGGGTGAATACACACACACACACACACATACACACACACACACACACACACACACGAACTAGCAAAGACATAGGAAGAAAAGAGAGAGAATGAGGAAAAGAAAATAGACACAATTTTATGTCATATTTAGTATGGTAAAAAATTTTCAATTTATTTGACAATGATTTGTTCCCTAAGTTTTCAGACATCAAGTCTTATGGTAAACTTTGCTTACCTACTTACCTGTGGAAAATCAGCAGAAAGGAGAATATAATAGAAAGGCACAATATATTAGTATAAAAAATAAAATCACTAAACATTTTAAAGATGAAAATCTTGTTAGCAAGATGAAATTAAAATTGGAGCATTCTTTTGAAATGGATAATTAATACAGAAAAAAACACTAGGAAATGTCATGGAAGATAAAACATAATGTTTAACCCATAGTGAACATCCAATAAAGGAACAGAGATCAATATATCTCTTGTCCTGGTAGGCATTTTCAGAATATTTATAGTAAAGTTATTACATTGGAAGGAAGAGATTTTCAAGTTTGAAAAACAAAACGAAGATTTGTATTTTTATATTTCAAAACCTTGTTAAGAACGATAAAGTAAATATCAAAATTTTAGCTTCTGAAATTATGAATTTAGATTTTCTTTTAAAAAATGTTTTATTGATTCTTTGGGGATTTCACATCAAGCCTCCTGATCCCATCCATCTCACAAGCCCTATGTTGCTCCCTCTGCCCTTGCAAACTCTCCCCTGAAGAAATGAAAACTTAAGGAGAAAATCTCCTTGTAGAGGTTGTTGTAAGGTGACACAGACTGAACATAACCTTTAGTCCATACATCGTGAACTTGAAAGTGTTCATTGCAATGAGACACTGCTCCACATCGAGGCCTCTGGGTTCTGCTACACTATTGATACTGGAGTCTGTTGTTGCCCTGTGTCACAGGGATCCTGCAGCTTTGAATCTGCAGGAGCAGACCCTTCATGTGCTCCAGAAGTTCATTGATGGGGTGGATATTGGAGTGAACCAACTCATAGTCCTGGATCTGGGCCAGGGTGATGGCTAGCATGGTCAATCCACCAACTCTCCTGATCCTCACCACCAGAACTGGACTTTTCTTAAGTTCAAGAATAGAGAGCTCGCCTCAGAGTCTATTAGGAAATGCTGTTTTCAAAGTAGGCAACGGTTGACTTTCAGATCACTCAATTTTTTAAAGATCTAGCACGAACACAGATGAAGCAATCTAATGGTAATGTCTTGTAGAGTTATATTTAGAAACATTCAATGCAGGACCATGCATTGATGCTTTATTCCAAGATGGTGACTATTTGGGGAGGCCATGGGAACTTTAAGAGGCAGAATTTGATTGGCAGAAGGAATCCTCAAAGTGTAAACTGTGGAAAGTTAGAGCCCAGTTCTAGTGACCTGTTCTATTCTCCAATTCTTGCTCTGACATGGTGTGATTAGACATTACCAGGTACCCTAATGCCTGGAAATCAACCTAATTGTGCATTATTCTGCCATGATTGCAGAAAACCTTCTGACGACAATGAGAAAACATATGTTTCTTCCTTTAGCACAGTCACAATAATGCAAATATAACTAATATGATGTCTATGAATAGCAATGTATTTCTCAGCAATTAAAATGTAGCAGAAACATAGAGCAGGCATGGCACATTACAGATATTCAGAGCATCTGGGTAGGAAGAAGAATCTTCAGAAGAAAGTGAAATTTCTTACATCAATCATGGAGACTGCAAAATCAAAAGTGAATTAAACAAAAACCAATAAGATAAGTGGGAAATGGAGGGCTGGCTTAATCATGGGAATGGGGTTAGAAAATGTACTGTAAATATTTTCCACTCCAATTAGTGATTACAGGGCTGAGAGAATAACTTAGAAAAGCATTTTCTATGTGAGGACCTCAGCTCAATTCACAACAATCAAGGGAGAAATAACTGGGCATAACAGTGCATGTTTGTAAACTGTTAGGGAAGCAGAAACAACTAAACCACTGAAGCTTGATTGGCAGGAAAGCTATCCTATGTGGTGAGCCCAAGAGCACTGAGAGACCCAGGCTCAAAACAGGAGGTTGCTAGGAGAGGGAAAGCCAATTTTTTTTCCAGTGGTTAAGCCTCTAAGAGGAATGTACTAAAAGACTGTCTTACACCCATGCACTTAAAGGTAGCACTAAGAGAACTCAGTGCACCACATGAAGCTGGTAGAAAATGTTGGGATAGGGAAGGAATTACAGGAGAAGAGATGGAGTAAATTTTATCAAAACATATTACATCTATGCATGAATGTCTCAAACAAAACATGCTATTGTTGCATAAAAATGACAAATAGGATTATGGAGACAAAATTTTTTTTTGTTTTTTTTTTTAAAAAAACACTTATTTATTTTATATTCAATGGTGTTTTGTCTGTGTGTATGTCTATGTGAGGGTGTCAGATCCCTTGAAACTGTAATGACAGTTGTGAGTTACTATGTGGATGCTGGAAATTGAACCCAGGTCCTCTGCAAGAGCAGCCACTGCTCTCAATCCCTGAGCCATTTCTCCAGGCCTGGAGAGACAAGTTTTATTTCAGGTCTCCAGTACCAATTCTGCTGCCTACTTCCCCTATGGCTCTGTCTGCAGATAGATGTGTATGTTGTATCCAATGCATCCGGAGAGCAAGAGTCAATATGAGGTTGTCTTCCTCTACCTCTTATTTTATTTTATTTTTGAATGGTCTTACTACATGTCCCTGGCTAGTCTAAAAATTTGCTGTGTACAGAAGACTGTCCTGAAACTCACAAAGATCAGCCCTTCTAGACTGGGCCAATCTGACTCACTTCCCATTAGTTTGATAGATGTACTCTCATACAATATTTACAGAACTTTTCATGTAGTCTGGCTGCCCCTAAATCCCTAAGGCAAATTTATTTTCTTTCTTTTGACCATTACAGGATTTCATTCATACTTGTTTTTTTGACTTGTGTCCTGGACATCTAATCTGAGGTCTTCTTGTTTTGTGAAGGCACTTTGTGCACTAAGCAATCTCCCCAGCACCTTCCAGGATTTTCTTATTTGCCATATGCATGTATTTCTTTGGAAACTATTTATACATTATATATTTTATGTGCTATTTGGAAAATAGCAATCAAGTTCTAAAAATACAATAACAAAGTATTTGTTGAGTACTTATGCACATACACATGCAAATAGGACTTAATGTAGATAAACAA
>JAQHUG010000463.1:470013-484147 GCA_028555095.1 Dicrostonyx torquatus | reverse complement strand
ACCCGCCTTATATTCCTCTCTAGTGCTGAGATTAAAGTCATGCACCATCAGGCCTCTACGGCTACCTTGTGTGACTTCTGGGATTAAAGGTGTTTGCCACCACTGCCTGGTCTGTATAACTGACTAGTGTGGCTACCTTTGCACTCTGATCTTCAGGCAAGTTTTCTTTATTAAAATGCAAGTAAAATATCACTATACTAGAGGGAGTGTTTGAGTGCTGAATATTGCATATTCAAAGTAAGTAACCTTCACTAATTTTCCATTTTGCTGACACAGAAAGTGAGCTTCAAGGAGACTCATGCAGGTCCAAATGGCACAATTGCTTTGGTTTTGTTTTGTTATGATGCATGTCTCATGTAGTTTAGGAAGGTTTGGAACTTAAAGACAATGTATTAATATGGTAACCCTAAGGCATACAAAACATTAACTAAGGAAATTAAAAATAAAATATTTTAAGTTTCCTCATTGCTCTGAAGAACATCTGAAGGAATAAATCTCAGGACATAAGGAAGGTTTGATGTTGAATCAAAGTTTTAGGACACAGTTCACCATTGAAATGGAAGCAGGACAGCCGGACTCCATGATATCAAAATCAGGAGACAGAGTGAAGTTGATACGGTGATAAGCTTTCTCTCATTTTCTCATTAAAGCCAGGACCCAAGCTAGACCAAAGACTGGTATTTTCCACTTTTAGGGTGGGACTTTATACAGAGTTAATCAGGAGAATTCCTAATAGGTATGCTCAGAAGTTTGTCTCATAGGTAATTCTATATTCTGGTTCTTCCAGAGATATTCAAATACACTGTCTTAGACCTGAAAGTTGTACTTTTCAGCCTACCTTTGGCAGAGGTGAGACAACATATTTTTGTTTTTTAATACACAGACCCAGTGAGAGGTTACAGCAGCAACTTTCCTGGACAGGATCACCCCAGGATCTAAATATAATAAATGCAGAAATCAAAGATATAAATTAGATAATTGATACCAGTCTGTCTCTTAACTCACCTGGCTAACTACTCTGTTATCAGCACCGACAGGGCCTTTAGTTCTCATTTCAATTGGATTAATAGTGTGACCCTGCATCTTAAACTAAAACAGGATGAGTTTTTAATTTGACTCATTCACTCACCAGTGGGGGATGTGACAGGGCCCCAGAATGTAAGAGAGCATAAGAACTTAGCACAACTGACTCCATGAAGGAAGTTGTAAGACATAGACAGCATATACTGCCAAAACTAAAACAAAGACTTAATCCACCAAAATCTGTGAAACTTTCTAAAAGTAATAACTTTGCTTTTTAGCTTCTGTAGTTTTTCTGACTAACTCTCCATATTAACTGAAATGTATTGGTATAGAACATGGCTTTTGTGTTTAAAAAACTCACTCTGAGAAAGACTCAGGGCTACCCTGGGATAGAGAGCACCCAATGTATTTGTTGTCCAGCTAAAAATGGTTTCTATTGACATAGACCCATGTCTAAGCAGTCTTCTCTGTGGGAGTCTGTAAAAGTGGGTTTGTTCCATCTTGTCAGAGAATTTAACCCTATTCCTTCAAGTACAGGACAAGAGGTTTGACCCAGGAAATGGCTGTCTACAGGATGCTGAGTCTAACCTGTTGTTGCTGCATGTCCAGCCTAAATAACAGAATTCGTAACTCAGAATTCGTAGAGTTGCTTGATGTTTAAATTAGTGAGTATGTAATAGCTCTGTTTTCTCTTTGTATCATGTAAAAACAGTCCTTTGTCTTTTCTCCCCCGTTTTGGTTTGGGTATATAAACATATAGAAAATAAACGCTGAGGTCGGGCTGTGGTGGCGCACGCCTTTAATCCCAGCACTCGGGAGGCAGAAGCAGGCAGATCTTTGTGAGTTCGAGACCAGCCTGGTATACAAGAGCTAGTTCCAGGACAGGCTCTAAAGCTACAGAGAAACCATGTTTCAAAAAACCAAAACAAAAAAAAAAAAACAAAAGAAAATAAACACTGGAGAATTCAGTATTCACTAGATTGCCCTCCTGGTTCTATTATGGATCCATTCCTGTTCTATTTTGTCTCTTTATTTATCCTTCCTAATATTTCTAATCCTCATGCCCCAACCATGGAGAGTGCAAACTCCGTAGAAAATGAACCCTCATAGATGTCTCCCCAGTGTAGATCCCTAACACAGTTCTAGAGCAAACTGCACAACAATATGTCAATTATGACTCATGGCAGTCCTGTTATTTTATAAGTAAATATGTGCATGCCTGGTGCTCAGCTCCTTTCAAAGAAGGAGCTCAAAGGCTGTCAGAGTGAGAGGATAAGTGTTTGTTTTGATACCCTATAAAGTCTCACTGACATAACTGCCTAGACATGACCTTTGGAGGACAATAATGGTCTTTCCAAAATAGACAGGGGAAAGATCATGACACATCAAACCTATACAATGAACCTCAGGCAATTAAAGCGTGCTGAAAGTGGGAGAAATACTCTTCCCAAAGGAATAGAATATCAACCTGTTATCCAACATCAAATTGATAGCCATGAAATCGTGCATACACATAGCAATATACAGAATGCACAGGTTATATGTAAGAATATATACATACGTATACATACAAATACACATATAACAACAATCTTTTTTAAAAGAGGCCATCAATTTAAAGCAGAGTAAGGGAGGAGATGAGAGAGGTTTTGGAGAGACATTCAGAAATAGAGAAAAGATGTAATGATTTTATATATACTTAAAAGGAGAGAAATACTTTCTAAAATCATTTTATTTTTATACCTCAAGTTATAAATAGCTAGAAAAGGAAAATTTGTTCATGGAAACAACCCATATTAAAAGTAAATTTTTACTTTTCATAAGGATTATAGTAATTTAAACTATTTCTAGTGTGATATAATTCACAAGGAAAAAGATTTTTGAGATCAAAATTAAAATACCAATCTTTAAATAATTCTGTCAGCTAAAAATAGATCACATTTAACATAATTTATCCTTAAATCTTTCTATTCATTTCCAAGACTCTATAGTAACTGTTCCTGAAGAAAATAATGGCTTATTATTTTGTAAATATGATTTATTCAGAAACGTATTCAATAACTATAGCAAGAAGAAATCAGTGACTCAGCTATGAAATTGCATAACATTGTTCCTCGTTGTTTTCTTCTCTTTCTAGAGAGTTATTATACTGAAAATTTTTACTATTTAGTTTTATTAAAAATATAATCAACTACCCTATGTGCCTGGATCCTCGCCTAGTCAAACTTCCTCCTCTTTGTGATCCTAGTACAGTTAGTACTTGTTATGCTACATCTGCTTACAGGACCCTTCACACTGCATCCAGCACTACCCTTCAGTACTCTGACTTCCTCCGTTCTCCTCCAGGGTCTAGCATGGTGAGAATCTCTAGCTCTTCTATACGTTTTCTATAACATACCTGATTTTGCCTGTGTCCCACAAAAAGTGCACCAACCTAATCTAGTTGTCTATGCCTTCACTGCAGAGGAGTTATAAATTTGGGCAAATGTCCTTCCTACCTGTTCACTATATTACATAATTCTCCCATATCAAAGTCATTTTTTTTTCTGTCAGACCTATCTACTATCACGTTCTCATATTTTTGCTTACCCACTCAAAGTACGTATATCAAGGGCATTATAACCAGCACAGTCATTTTTGGAACCAACTTTAGATCTAATAACACACAGCATAAAATATTACATCTAACAAACAAAAGCTGAGAAAAATATTCAAAACATTATTTCATGCTGAAGAAATGAATGCAGATCACAGAGAGTGTGAAATATACAAAGAACCACTGAGAACACACACACACACACACACACACAAATAAAACAAAGGTCAACAGCAGGATGACCACAACTATTACACACACTTCATTAATAAGGATGCATATCAATGGCATCATTTCTTTAATAAAAAGATACAGAGTGAATGCCTTAGGAAACAAAACCTATCTATACAGTGCCTACAAGAAGCACAGCTTAATTTTAATTATTTTGATTTAATTATTTTAAAGATAATCACCATTTTAGAGCAAAATGATGGACAAAAATACTACAGTCAAATGAGCCCAGGAAGCAAGCAGTTATTCTAATAGCGGACAAAATAAACTTCAAACTAAAACTAATCAGAGAAGACATTACTATCTTAACCATATATGGTCCAAACTAAGGGGTGCCTAATTTAATTTTAAAAAAAAACTAATGATAATAATGTATTTTAAGACACAGATTAACAGCAAAATACCAGTGGTAGGTGACTTCAATATCCTACTTCCCCCAATGGACAGACCAGCTGGACAAAACAAACAACAACAAGTATTAAAATAAGCAAACACCAGAAAAAATAAAATCCTAATTAATTGGCACCATACATGAAATGTACTTAACAGATCATCTACAGAATATTCTGTGCTAACAACGAAGAATATGCATTCTTCTCAGCAGCACAAGGAAGCTTTACTAAAACATGAGGCACAAAACAAATGTTTACAAATCTAAAAAGATTAATGCAACTCTCTGTATTCTTTTTACAAGGAAGCAATAAAATTTAAAGTTGACAAGGTATGGGAGACCTGTAGCAAATACACAAGCTCATGAAAATTGAACACCTCATTATCATATGAAGGCTTGGTCAAAGAAGGAATCAAGAAAGAAAAAAAAAGAAAGAAAGAAAAATCTCTCTGAAATTACCTAAGAATTAAAACATAATAAAACCAAATCTCTGGAACATATTGAAAGTAATCCTATAAGGGAAACTTATAGCTCTAAAGGCCCATATTCAAAAAAGAGCACAAATAAGTGGCTTAATGATACAATTTGAAGACTTAAAAAATAAAGAAAAATCAAATCAACTCAGTCAATTTCAAAGCAAAATAAAATCAGAGCTGTAATACGTAAAAGAGAAATATTGCAAAGTTTCAATAAATCTAAGAGCTGTTTTGGTTTTGTTGTTGTTTTGTTTTATTGCTTTTTTGAGAAGATAAACAAAATTGACATACTTTTCACCAAATCAGTATAAGAAGAAGGAAGAATATAAAGGGGAGAGAATCTAAATTAACATAGTAAAAGATGAACAGGGACACATTAACTGTTTTAAGATAATCTTTTTGATTACTGTGAAGATGTGTGTTTGACCTCATCAGCTTAATCCACCTACAGACTGATTTATTAAAGAGCTGAATGGCCAATTACTAGACAGGAAAAGATAGGTGGGCTTTAATTTGAGAGAGTGGAAATTGGGGGAAGAATCTGAGAGGCAAGGATTTGCCAGTGAGACATACAGGAAGTAAGGCATAGAGCACTGGGGAGAGGTAACAATTCATTTGTCTGAATGTAGGTTAATATAAATGGGTTAATTTATAGTGTAAGACCTAGTGGAAAATAAGTCTCAGCTAAGGCCAAGCCATAATTAACAAGAAGTCTCAAAATCATTATTTGGGAGCTTGCAGTCCAACCAATTCAACTACATAGAACAAACAAGAAATTCAGAGTATAATAAGGGAGTGTTTTGAAAACTCATATTCAATTAAGCTAGAAAATCTAAATGAAACAGGTGATTTGCTAAATTCACCTAAACCCTTAAAATTAAGCCAAGAAGTCAAAATATATAAACAGCTGCATAAAATGAACAGATTGAAATACTAAAATAAGAAAAAAAAATGCTTTCCAACTAAGAAAAGTCTGGGAATGGATGGATTCATAGAAAATTCCATGAGACATTCAAGGAAGATCTATTAGTCAGCCTTCATTAAAAAAATTTAAAGACATTAAAAAACACTACCAAACTAGAGCTAGGAGTGGAGGAAATGGCCATCTTCAGAGAAGAGCATATGAATGTTGCTCAGTATCAAATGTTTATTCCTGATATAAGGCATAGAAATAACATTCTATGAACTTAAACAGTTAGAGATTATATATATTTGTACAGATACATCAATTTGTATAATGAACTGACAAAAGTAAGAGGCCATGAAATTAAAGGACGATATGTAGAGGTATAAAGGAATACTTGCAACAAGGGAAGGGAAGGGGAATTGTTTTGATCAAAATATAATAGAAAGAATTAAAAACTCATCAGTAATTTTTAGAATTTTGAAAGGCAAAGAGACAGTAAATGTAATAGACATTATTAGAGGCAATAATTCTGTTTCCAATAGCCATAGACTGACAAAAATCTTTCCTTCAAGTTATTGTTTAAGAAAATTTTCCTTTAAGTGAATTCTGAAACTTTATTTGCTGTTCTTGGTGCATTGGTTTCCTCCCAGACCTTCAAGGTGAGACTCTATTTGTAAAATTAGCACAATCTTCAGACCAGGAACTTGATAGAATCAATCAGAAACTGACCTGAACACCTTCTGAATGAGGACTCTCTCTCAAAGCATTAGAAGGTGCCATGCAAGCTGCTAAAGAAAAAGAGGAATTAATATTATTAACTAACTCTAAAGCCTATGAGCTACAATGAAAGCCTAAAAAGACACATTTAGTGGTGCATTAGTGGTGCTGTCATATTGGTGATAACCACTAGGTATCTAACTGGACTAAAGCCTATGCAATAAAAGGAAGTTTAGTATTGGTCTATAAACTTTACCAACTGTGTATGACTGGAGAGATCTTAGTCCATGGATGAGAAACTATAATTTTCATTTTCTTAGCTAGGACAGTTTCCAACTTTATTCCATATATACATTTTTATATACATAGATAATTTTAGCTCACATAATATATCAAACATTTTTCAGCAGATGGTGGCTATTATAGAGATCCACAGCCTGTCAAAATACAGAGAATAAGTGACCCACTGAATGTCTAATACCAACTGACTCATCCACAAGTAAACCTCTACCTCTAAGTCTAAGGGGAACATTAAAGAAGAAGTGATGGAAAGATCATAAAAGTCAAAAAAGAATACATTTGATAATGAATTTATAGCTGTGTAATCTCACCAATTGAGTTTTCAAAATAAGATCTACATAATAAGACCACAAGTTGACATACTAATGGAGAAAGGGTAATTTCACTGGATCCCATCGTTGATGAAGTGGTACAGACAATTTATACGTTAGTTAGAATTAGTGTTTTAGCAAGGAAAGCTTTTCGGTAAGTTAATTTTTATGTCATACATATACATGCACACACATATACATATATAAACATATAAACATACATCTCTGTGAATGTATGTATGTACATAAACATGTTCGTATATCAGTTATAATTAAATAAGATGTCATAATTTTAAGAACTATTTGGGGGCCATGCAGGTACCTGAAAAGCATTTATAATATTTATATACTCAATTTTCACTGAACTATTTGAATAACTTTATTTCTTTCTGTTTTCAAAACCCTTATAAAAATAATTCCCTCAAAAATGCATATTCAGAATGATTGAAATGAATATGTATACCCTAAATAAGTGACAGTAAAGAAAAACTAGGGTTAGCACAAGAAAATCAAATTTGACTTCCAACATTATTGATTTCTCTAGTGCTGATGGTATTTAAGGTGTGGGATTGTACATCAAAAAGTTCCTGATCATTCATAAAAACTGTCAACAAAATGAATTCAAATGACAGCTTTGGTAATTAGGTTTTTATTTAAATCTTTCTGCAAAGAATATATGTGATTTTGCTTGATTTTGAGTAGTTTTGTTCCTGAGTGGTTGAGAGTTTTAAAAAATGTGTATTATGAGATTTTAATAATATTTCTCTCAGCAGGAAATTGTTCTTCTAAAAAAAATCTCTTCTGTTATAACTGTGTAGCCTTATAGCCATTTGACACTTTGCTTTTCGTGTAAAGGTCTGAGCCTATTTAAATACTTCCATTTCCTAGCCCAGGGTCTATCCATAATTCCAGCTCTTATCTCAAATCTAAAGCAAAAAAAAATGGTTTCTATTTTAAATGGACACCAAGCTACCAAGTTTGAAGAACTCAAGACCACAGCAGCCTTCAGTTTAATATAAATTAGACCGTGTGCTAATCTCAGGCAATGTGGAAGAGGCTCCTTGTTTTAAACAGATACAGTCAGTCGGTATGAATCTTCACCATTCTCAACTGTGATTCTGTTAGGACCAAGTCCAGTTGATCGCTCTTCTGACCCCTCTATTACATGCAATTTGCTGAAAGTTCATTCTTTATATTTATTCTCTTGATTCTGCTGTCACTAATGTTTTCTCAAACTCTTTTCCATGCTTCTTCTCCTCTCACTGTGTTTTTAAAACTTTGTCTTCTTTCTCAATTCCTATGCATTCTGTTGCCTTGTGTATTTCAGTAACACTGCCCTCACTGTCTACTGCACTCCTACATTATGTGACATGCTTATCCACAGTTTCCTTTTATGTTCACTATGCTCCATGTCTTATACCATTGTTTTTCAATTCCTCTTTATATATTGCTCTATGCCACCTTCCAAATTTGTTTATGGAGTTTTATCTTCATTTATGTTTGAAGATGGTTAATATTGTTAGCATGGCAGGAGGTAAAAGAATCTTTTAGAAAAACTCTGGACCTGTCTGAAAAGGGTTTGTAGATTAAGCAACTTCAGTGATTCAAGCTAACTGTGAAAAGAAGTGTTCAATGATGTTGAATCCTGACAAAGCAAGCCATCATAGAGGATGTTCTGTCACATTATTTTTATTTTTTAGATATTTTTTGAGGCAGGGTTTCTCTGTAGCTTTGAAGCACGTACTCAAAGTAGCTCTTGTAGACCAGGCAGGCCTCAAACTCACAGAGATCCATTTTCCTCTGCCTCCCAAGTGCTGGGATGAAAGGTGTGTGCCAGCACCACATTTTAAAACAAAGGACTTCTACAACACAGATACTTTTTGTTGAACAGGTCTGCCCTACTGGGTAATTCTGGAAATGGGAGACACTAGGAGAATGATATAATGAAATTTTAGCCCTGCCCAGCCACTTTTCCAGCCACATATGTACTTTCTACTTGTATGCCACATGTATTTCTTTCTAGTCTCTCACATAATAAAAGGCTACAAAATCATAGGCACTGAGGTAAATGAAATTATGCATTGATCTTGCTGAGATCCACCTGTGGAATGAATCAAATATCCTATCCAAACTGACAATAACTAGGTGACTCAGTTTCCCAGAAATTCTCCCCAACATCATCATTGTTAATTTTGGTTGTAAACTTGATGCAATGTGGGGTAACCTAAGGAAAGGAGTCTCAATGAGGAACTGGATAAATTAGGTTGACCTTGAGTCCTTGATCTGAGAAATACACTTAACTGAACGAATTGAGCTAGGAAAACTCAGTAAAGGTGGACATCAGCATTTCAGGGCTAATCTATGGGCAGAAAAATATAGCCTTCTGAGCACTGTCATGTACACACTGACTCTTTGACTTACTGTTCACTATGTATATAATGTAATTCTTTCAATTCCATGTTACCTTGAGTTCTCTGCAGTTTTCCTTTCTGTCTGCTTTCTGACTGTAGAAGCAATGTAACCAGCCACCTCAAACTACTACTGCCACTTCTTCCTCACTAGGAAAGAATGAATTATCAAATTGGGAGTCAAAATCAATTCTTCTTGGCCATGTATTTCATTGCAGCAGTGAAAAAAGTAATTGACACATACCTACAGAATTCTGCCTTCACCACAAACCTATTGTTTCCTTCTCCTTTAATACATAATCAGGATCAGTGATTTCAGTAACTCTGATGTGTTCCATCTTGTATATTTATATTAACGGCTCCAAATCTATCAAATTGAACAGTCTTGTCTCCAATGCACCAACATGTGAGGTCCATATTGAAAGACATTTGTTTTACTCCTAAAATTTAGTCTTTCGTATGGTGCCAGTGACTTGCATCGTGAAAGTCTGAATTAGGGGATGTCTTCAGCTATCCTGATACCAGATTTTGAGAAATGCGGTGGGCATCTGTCCTATGTCTTAATAACTGCTAAAAATCCCTCCCAGGCTTATTTCTACTTTCAGCACCTTTGTCCTTTGTACTTTCGGTATTAAGGTACCTTCAATACATTTTTTTAAGTGAAGACAATTTTGAGCACCAGTCCTTTAAGGAAAGGTTTGTTATTGTCATAGCAGTGTCCCTTGGTACAGAAGATGATATTTACTGAGCTTTATTTGTATATCATGTCTCTGAATTCACCATATCCGTGGTTGTTCAGTTATTTCTTGTAGCAATCAATCACATTTGATTCAAATTTCATAGCTAACACTATAACTTAACAGGTTTTTTTGTACTTGGAAGGT
The DNA here is from genome assembly GCA_028555095.1 of Dicrostonyx torquatus. Taxonomy (NCBI): domain Eukaryota; kingdom Metazoa; phylum Chordata; class Mammalia; order Rodentia; family Cricetidae; genus Dicrostonyx; species Dicrostonyx torquatus. Next base: position 473,903 of record JAQHUG010000463.1, on the reverse strand, counting down.
ATTGGTTAAAGTTCTTTTTGAATACCAAATGCTACAAAGATTTGTCTGAATTACTGAGTTACAAATTACAGTTGGAGATCATGCATTTTCTCATTAAATGCACTTATTAGTCAATGATTGAACTACTAGTAGCATAAGTAAACTTTATATAATTTATATAGTAAGCAGAGCTGTCTACCATAGATACATAAAATAGCACATTATTAAACAACTGTGCTAAGGAAACTGAATAGCAGAATAATGAAAAATGAATCCCTTTTGATTGTATATGTGTATATACATATCATGTATCTATGCTTTCTATCTGAGTCTTTCTGATTACATATGATGTATACCAAAAAGTCTTGTTTCATATTTGAAAGAAAAATTCACACATTTCTCCTGTACTTAGTCTGAATATATAAGAAAATTTCAGATAATCAGTTTTTAGCTTGATTCCAGAAAAACTAGAAGCAGCCTATTTTATTTTTATTTCTACAAATTAAGACATTTTGAAGTTATTAAGATGTCGAGAAAAGATGAGGAGAGAAAGTGTTTTGTACTGGGGAAATAATTAATGCTTTATATTTCCTTTTCTTAAAGAAATGTGTGCCATTTTATTGTCTATGAATTTCTAGTTGTGTTTCCGTACTAACGAAGAATGTAGTATCTACAAAAGAAATTTCACGAAAAAGCAAGAAAAGGATTAATGAAAAAAACCTGGTAGATGCTCTTTAAAGCAGAACTAATTAATGCTGTGTTTGAAAAGTAAGAATATATGAAGTAGAACATATATAAATGCATATATACATGTATATTTGATTGAATGTATTATACTTTAATATATTTGGTGTAGGAGGGTCCTTCTGTATTTCAGTTGCTTTCATTGGTTGAATAAAGAAAACTGCCTTGGCTTTTTGATAGGGCAGCCCTTAGGTGAGCAGAGTAGACAGAACAGAAGGTTGGGGAAGAAAGAAAGTGTGAGAGATGCCATGATGCCTCGGCCCAAGATGGATGCAGGTTAGAATCTTCCGGTAAGTCACCACCTCATGGTGACACACAGACTTATAGGAATGGGTTGAATCAGATATAAGAGTTAGCCAGGCAAAGGCTAGAGATAATGGGCTAGGAAGTAATTTAAATGAATACAGTTTTTTGTGTAATCATTTTGGGTATAAGCTAGCTGTGCAGCGGCCGGGAGCCAGGCGCTGGGAACAAATGGCTGCACTCCTCTCAGGCGGCTGGAACAGAACCAGCACCTAATACAACATATATTCAGTGATTTGGAAAACATATGCCTCATGTTCATGAGGCTTTTGATAAATATTGTGATAAATGATTGAGTCTTTGTGACTTTCGTCCTTTATATTAGATCAGCTATAATTTAGTTTTCTTTTATACTGTGTAGTTTTTTTTAAGCTTTTTATATTTGTGCACCTATTTTTTTCTTAATTCTATTTTTCAAACCTTGTTTTATCACTTTCAATTATGTATTAATTTGAAATATCTGTCAAATACTGTCAAAGAGGAGCAGATCTACAGAATGAATACATAGTATAAGAGAATGTATTATTGGTTTACTTGATATTGTCAGGGTAATCCAACAATGACTGCAGAGTCTGAGAACCAGGTAGCTGCTCAGTCCAAGAGGCTGGATGTCTCAGTAGTCCTAAACTTGGCCTGATGCCTTAGAGTATTCTTAGAGAGCAACTGGTTTTCAATACATGTGAAAGGATGAAGAAGGTAGGTTTTGATGCGAGTCATAAATGCAAACAGGAATGGGACTTACTGTGTTGTAAGAGATGGACAAAGTAAAAGATCTTTGCAGCATGGAGAGAAGGCAAAAGAAGAAATAGCAGACAAAACATAATATTTTCCTCCTGAGAACTTATGCCTCAGGAATACACTGTCCACGTTTAAGATGGGTCTTCACTTCATATAACTTGATGAAAAGAACTCTTTACTGTTTTTTCCCCAGTGGTTTATCTTTTAGTAGATACCAGATATAGTCAAGTTCATCATCAAGACTAAGCATTGTATAAGGTTTTAAAACTGTTTTTACTTATTTATTTTGTTTTGTTTTCTGAGGTTTTCTCTGAGTCGCCCTGACTATCCAGGAATTCTCTCAGCAGACCAGGCTTTTCTTGAACTCACAGAGATCCACCAGCCTCTGCCTCCCTAGTGATGGGATTAAAGGCATGTGTACTTAATCCAGCTCTTTCTTCATGTACTAACATAGTATGAATATGTGATCTCTTTAATTACACTAGATTTGTATAATTGTGTAACATATTTTTATAAAATTATCAATTTTACAAGAAATTCATTTGCCAGCATTTGTGTATTAGGTTCAAGTTAGCATGACTGAGCTATCTGATTACGGTCTTCTATATTTGAACTCAGCTGCTGATTGGTTTGTGATCCCACGTGGTATTGGGGTTCCTTTGCAAGCACATTCTTCTCTATAGCAGAATTTGGTCCCTGGCTTCAAAGCATCAAATCCTAATTCCTACAGCTGCTCAGTTGCCTCCAATTCCACATCTGGAAATGTGAAAACCCATGTCAAGGAAAAGCAGACATGATGATATCCCTTCTAGGAAGACAAAACAATCCCATGAGGCTAAACATTAAAAATGATAGGGTCATATGCAGTATTGCTCAATTTTCATATCACTGAAGAGAAAACCTTGAGATTATCCTAGCAGCCTGCTCATATTCTTCTTAGTTGGGAAAGTCAACTGTGGAGTATATATTAATTAATTTTCAGCCATTTTCATATATCACATGCAGCAAATTAATCTCTTCTACACTCCTTTTCTTTGTGATTATTGATTTTACAATTTTGCCATATTGTTTCAATTATTGTCTAGTAATTATACGATCTTTCTTGTTTTATTTTGAAAATGAGGTTACTTTATATACATAAAAGCAAGAGTAAAACTAAGATTACATTTTCACTTCAAACTTGTATCAGCCTTGGGTCCTAAGGATGTAAGTCCAACAACAATAGGACCTAATATTTGTGCATTTTAATCTACCTCTAAAAACATTTTGGAATGTATATGTAATTAAATAATTATCTAATTTACTTTGTAAACAATTGCTTATATTCTAATAGTTTTCTTTCTCTGAATTTTTATGGAACTAAATACTCTAAAAAGCTACATAAGTTCTTTTATAACTTTGGCATAAGATCAAATTATTACTAACCTTCTATTAGTATTAAGCAAAGCTATTTTTAATGATCCATTAGCTTCTATTCTTACCAGGGAATTAAGAAACACATTACTATAGATGTTTTTGCCTCTGATTCTACAATTAACTGTTTTATGTCTTACAGTGTGAGATAATAGAGAAATACCACAAGCCAAATAAATGTTTAAAAAGGATTTTAATGGTCTTTGTGTCTAGTATGGCCCATCACTTTAATGTAAGATTAGCCTTATCCTGCTGAGCTGGACAAGAATATCTTTCTTTTGGGTCAACAGTGGTTCAGGGGCCTGCTGTGATTTCCCCAATTCAATAGCTATCAGCTAGTCTGCTGACTATGATTTGAGATAATAAATCTTGATCTCCTCCATCATAGAAGTCAATATCCACTTAAGTTAAGAAAACCACAGTGTTTTCTCTTTATTGTAGAACAAAAATCGCATAGACCTCACTCAACCTAACCAAGTAATATATTTACTCTTGTTCATTCCCTTCTGAAGTGCTTGAATAGCTGGAAAAATGCTGTGGACAGTCACTAAATCTCAGGGTTCAGTGATTTACCTCTAAAAACAATTTTCTTATTTATACATTGGAATTGTTGCAATGAAAGTTATAAGATTTGGATTTGCTGATTTTATAATTGTTCATGTCTTGAATGAATAAAAATTATTCATATATTTGCTTATATCTTAACTCTTTTT
>JAQHUG010000463.1:410367-437207 GCA_028555095.1 Dicrostonyx torquatus | reverse complement strand
CTCATGGTGACACACAGACTTTTATAATGGGTTAGTTTATGATGTGAGGGCTAGCCAAGAAGAGGCTGGTGATGATAGGCCAGGCAGAGTTTAAATGAATATAATTGTCATGTGGTTATTTCAGGCATAAGCAAGCAACCAGCGGCTGAGCAGGCCCGCAGCTGGGGGCTGGGAAATGGGTGCCGGAAACACAACCCGCACCTCTCCCCTTTTATACAACACCTTATGTGCACCAGTCCTGTTGATGCTAGGTCCTTGTTTCCTTGGTGTTCATCATCCTCTCTGGCTTTTACCTCTTCTTGTTTTCTGTTCTTCAGGATTCCCTGATTCCCTAGGAGGAGGGGTTTGATAGAGACATCCTGTTTAGGTCTGAGTGTTTCAGTGTCTCTCATGCATTATATCTTGTACAGCTGGTGGCCTCTGCTTTTTTTTTCTATCTACTACAGCAGGAAACTTCTATGATGATAGGACAGTGAACTGATCTCTGAGTTAGGCAGACTTAATTGTCATTTTACTGCTCAATTCTTTTAGTCCAATGATAGTATTTTACTCTATCAAAGGAATCCTGAATTTGTATTTGTTGTGGATTTAATATTTCTGTGTCTACATTTTTCTATGGCTATTGTTAGATTGACTAAAAATATACTTATGAATTTGCTACTTGAACACATTTTCTGCTGAATTAAAGTATAAAAAGGAAGATTGAAATGTGAAATTAATTGTAAAATTCCTTCAGTGTTATGTTTAGTTAAATTTCTGCTTGATTTCTGATTTATTTTGTTTTGTTTGGTAGTTTTAATGAAGATAGTAATTTTTTTCTGGTTACTGCTTTCTGTCATTTTAAGGGTTCAAAACTATAACAAAATTTTTGTACATTTTCCAAAGCAAAAGGTAAAGAATTCAAAGAATATGTAATCAGAGACATTCAAAAGTAATAGATTCTTCTTCTTTGCAAGTGTGAAAATTGATAGGAAAATTTTTATATCATACAATATTTCATATTAAGGCAGTGTCATATTATAGAATATGCTGTTGTTGAGGAAATAAAGATGATTACAATTTTTCCAGTTTTACAGAGAGATATAGAATAATTTACTCCAAGTGAAGGATGCATGAATAATGAAATATCTGAGTAGAGAGGCATATATTTTATCAGAAATATGTTTTTATTGTGGGCATCAAATATACCCACCTGGAATCCAGACTAATTTGTAAATTGGTTAAATATGTGACACTATATTGAACAGTTTTTAATTTGAAAAGCTATATTGCTCATTGAAACAATAGACACGTTGATAAAGTTTCAGAAAGTACTTAAATTCTCAATTAAAGGAAAGTATTAACTTATTAAAAGATATATCTTTCAGCATTTAAAAAGTTGTGTTTGTGATCTAAACAGAACTATCTCAGTTCAGTTATAAAGCAGAAAATATAACCCCTAGTCCATCGGTAACATCTATCTTCACTTTGGCATGTCTTCACTGTTTGTAATCATGCCTATATACTTAAGGAAACTAATATATCTCTTCTTTTCTAAATTAGTGTGATGAAATGGGGCTCTAAAATTAGCAATAATCACTACTAACAGGTGTTAAATAATGCTATATTCTTCTACTGATCAAAGACTAAATGGTTTATATTGCAATGTTATTGTTATATTTTTAAGGATTTAGAGCTTGAGGAAGCTTGACATAAACCGTTTTCATAGCACTCATTTACTTAAAGTTTAAATAACCATTAATCATAAAACATACAATGCTGTCATGATATGAGCTTTGCTTTCTGCAAGTGGGTACAGTTGCCAATGAATGAGAATGCAAAGTTCCTATGCAAATAAATATTCAGTAAAGATATCTAGCGAGTTGCTTAAATTCCCTGTATATGGTCTTCAAATACTCACATATGTGCACCATAAAGGCAGTATACATGCTCAGAGCAGCTGCAGTGTTCTTGATGAGTGTTTCACCTTATTCTTGAAATTGGTTTCTTTTGCAAAGGAGAACTGTGGAGCCTTCTTGGAAAAAAAATCTATTCCGTAGGGATGTTTCATAATGAATAATTTGTCTTTTGTGAAAATGCTTGTACAATTTTGAGAAATGAATAAAGAGTAGGATGGTTGCCACAATGTGTTTTGTTATACTTTCTGAAAGCCAGCTTCCCGTGTTTCTGTGAATTGGTTTTATAATAGTGCTTCTTTAACTGTAGGACTCAGTTGACATCGTTTTCCTTATTTCTTTTGGAAACCATGTGCTTAAGTACATTGTGTAGCATAAAGCAAAATGAATGTACACTGTGATATTTTTAACTTTCCATTTACTATTTTAACTGAGAAAATATACTGCTAGTGATAAAAATGTGCTGTATTTATTTCTTTTGAAGATTTTTTTTTATGTATGTGTGTGGAGGGCTGGGTGTCATTTATGTGAAATTGTCCTCACAGCTTAGGCAATCTCCTGAGGCCAGAGCTACAGGCTGATGTGAGACAGCCAACATCTAAACGTGGGTGGTAGGAAACCAACTCGGGTCCCCTGCAGGAGTACTAACATCCCTCAACCAAAGGGAACTAGAACATATTGACTTAATGAAATGTGCATCATTTAATCTACAGACCTAAAGAAAAATTTCCCTTAACGTCATCTTTCCTTCACTGAAGTCCTTTGTCGTCTTTATTCTCCATTATTAATTCCATTTTCTGATAACCCTCATTACTTTTCATTTAGCCATTTGTGTTTTTTAAAGTTTTCAAATCATCTTCACATGTATTTATGGCTCATTGGTATCAGATACTTTTCTCCTGAATATATTATAAAAAATTTTACAATATTTTGTAAGATAAAAGGTCAATTGAAAATGTTTGAGATGGTAATATCCCTACTGTTTGTACTGGCTTTTTGGGAACCCATTCTCTTTGGATGAATACTTTGCTCTGCCTAATATATTAAGGAGGGCCTTGGACCAGCCCCACAGCAATGTGCCTTACCCTCTCTGAGGAGTGGATGGAGCACTTGTGGGAGGATAAGTGGAGGGTATGGGAGGAGAGGAGGGAGTGAGAACTGGAATTGGTATGTATAATGGAAAAAGATAGTTTGCTTTCTTTTTAAGAGAAAAAAGAAAAAAATATAGAAACAAAATGTTTGAGACCTTCCATAGGACAATATTAATCAGAAATCAGTTATAAATCCAGATCATAACAAGTTCTGATTAACTCACTTTCTGTGTTAGCCTACAAATATTCTATAGGCCCAGGAAACCAGGCATAATGACTCATCACATGGGCAGCTTTGCTATTCTCCAATAGTTTTGTTTTATTACAAGCAAGATTTTTATGATCACTATTACATAATCTTTCAAACTGTTCTCAATATAAGTATTCTTAAAATACACATATCAATGCCTATAAAGAGTTTAAATCTAATCGGTGAAGGGACATGTTTTAAGCAGATGTTTCTTTCCCAGTTTAGTTCAGCAGTCCCAAATAACTGACACAGAGGCTGAATATGAATTATAAACACTTGGTCGATTGCTCAGGCTTCTTACTAACTAGCTCTTACAAAAAATTAACCCATACTTTTCTATATTTTACAATGTGGCTCTTGATTTAATACATCATTTTCTAAATCTCCTGCTTCCTTGGTGGCTATCTGGTGTCACTCTTGACTCTCTCCTTCCTCATCCCATCATTTTCATTGGACTGTGTTTTTCACATCAATCGTTAATTTTGAAAATATTCTATAATAACCTACAGTCAGTTCTGAGGAAGGTGTTTTCTCAGTTGATATACCTTGTACAAGATGACCTTAGCTTGTTTTAAAGTAACAATAAACCTATAAGCACATTAATTTAGTATAATTTAATATTATACTTTAATAAGAGTCTTCTTAAAAATTCAACAGTAAATCATTATCTTGAAAAAACAAAAGTCAACTTTCTTATAAAGAAGTGTTCAATTTATTTCATAAATAATACCATTCCATGTAAAATTAAAAAGTATCAGGTAATTTTGTAGTTAAATGTATAACTTCAGTAAATTCTAGATTAAGAAATTGTGATTAGACTTAGCTATGATATGATTAAAATAAGCAAAACATATATTTATATAATTTAACACAAGAAGTATTAAGTATAATTACCAGGCAGAATTAGAATTGAAAAATGTTACAATTTAATGAAACATTCATTCCATTAGTGTAAGTAAAGTATCCATTGATTTGAAATTATTGGCATTGAACTAATCCTTTCTTAAAAGTAGAAGGTAAATAAAGTTAAATAGAAATTATAACCTTCAATGATCGCTGTGACAAAATTCAACTGTGCAACAAATCTAAAACATTGCTAGCAAAAAAATCAAAAGATATTGCTTAAGAAATTTGTAACAGTCAGAGTCCATACAGTTTAAATCTTCCATGCCTGCTTTAAGGGATCACAGTTTTTTCAACTGATTCCAAGATGAAGATACTATGTTGAAAGGTTCTGTCTCCTCTGGTAAAGTAAGGCTGAGACTGAGAAAGGCAATGCCTGGTGACACACCCTGTGTGTCTTTTATACATGGCTGCCTCCCGGTACCCTGCCATGTACCACGGTAATACAATGTTTTGTACAATTGGACGATTCCAAGAAATTGTAAACCCTAAGCCACGCTCTGCGTGTTTTTTGGGTTTTTTTTTTTTTGTTATGTTGGTAGTGGTGACAGATGTCCCATTTCTTACACATTTTGTTTATCTTTAGACAGAATCTCATGCAGCTAGTATGGTCACAACTCTCCAAGTATTTGAGTATGGTTTCAACCTTCTGAAACTATATCTTTCAATGCTGTGATTATTTATAGGCATGACCATGTCCAGCTTTTAAAGTTATTTATAACAGGAATTTGGTCATAGTCTTGCAATAGCAACTACTAAGCAGAACAAATGAAAAATGGCATTTCAGGGGATTCTATAAGTTATTAGCTATAACAGAAAATAATAATAAAGTAAATACAATATAGAGGTAAAATAAATAAAGCATTGAAGTCACGGTGAATAAAGAACTGTTCTAATACTGGTGTGTTTACTAGTGTATATGAAGAAAACACAGATAATCAATGCAGCTGTTAGGTGTTGAGATACTAATACATTTAAGCTTGCTAGAGAAATTTTCACATTGGTGCTAAAATAAGCTAACCCTCTTTAGTCGATATCCAGTTTAAAAATAGAAAAAATGTTTCATGAAACTGAAGAATACAGTAGTTATCCAGCTATTTATACCAGTCATGTTGACAGACATCACTTGTTATATCTTCTGCGAGGCTCTGAAAGGAGAGATACATGGTGATTTAGTTTGAAGATTAATGTCACATTTCATATGATCCTGCAAAAACATCATATCAAGATTTTAAGGAAGATGGATAAGTTTTCTCAGCATCTTCTATTTCAAAACTTAACAATGAAATCACAAGGCAAGTGATTATGTGTGGTTTTCAATTGAGAGACTGGTGTATTTATAAATGAAACTGTTCTTGGATTTACATATTCAGTTTCATATCTACCTATTTATAGATATTTAACTCATACAAAAGACAAAAACCATGATTTTAATTATCAGAAATGTCTTTTTTTCTTTTTACATTTGATCCTTTTATTATCAGTTGACAGCATCGCACCTATATAGAATTACTTTAGTTTTATATAAAACTGTAATCTGTGAGGTGCATACTTCTTACAAATAAAAAGCACTCAATGTTTTGAGGGAAATTTATACACACCATGACATTAACACCTGTCTTGTTTTGATTGCTATATACATTTCTATGTTTATTTATTTGTACATTTGTGCATAAATCAGAGAACAATTTTCAGGAATAATTTTCCTCATTGCATCATTTATGATATGACAATCAGATTGAATTCCTGGTCTCGGTCTTAATGCCACTCCCTTGACCTGCAGAGCTTATATTCTGGTCCTAGAACCTGTTAGTTTAATTCAACATAATTAAGAAACCATGGCCACTAAGCCAGTTACAAAGAAATCACTCAAAAAATTAATTTGGAAGAGTAGATAACCGTGTCCAAAGAGAAACAAGGAACACCTAAACATTGCAGAGCACTGAATCAAGATTTTTAATAGAATACCATAAGGGCAGCAAAATGATAGGAATCTGTAGTATGATTTAATAAAAACCAAGAGACAGATATTAGGGTTCAACCTGAAGGTCAAAAAATGCAAAATAGCTAGCCACTGGCCTTATCTCTACCTCAGTCTGAATATGGCAATCCTGCCTCCAGGAATCTCAGAAAGAGCCTGCGTCTGAGAGCTGTCTCCACCCATTTTATAACACTCTCTAGGGCTGGGATTAATGGAGTACACCACTACTGCCTGGTTTCTGTGGAAAACTAGTGTGACTACTGGTATTAAAGATGTGTGTCACCATTGCCTGGTCTGTAAGTCTGAACAATGGGGTTGTTTTACTTTGTGATCATTAGGCAAGCTTTATTTATTAAAATAAAAATAATTATTCCTACAGGAATTAATATGAATTATTCAATAATTCTTCAAGCAAATAAGCATATCTTGATAGATTGGATCAGATAGCAGAAGAATATCTATGCATTTTTCAAGATAAAAAGGTAATGATGAATATTAGAATCACCTTTGGGTATAAGGATGGAACCAGAGTATTTCAAACCAGGGGAACTAGCAAACAATCACATTTTATTATTCTAATATCAGCCTAAGCCTAGTCGGAATAGAAAAGGAGGAATACTTTATACTCATTAAAGGAAAAATTAATTAATAGGATATTACAATTCTTGACATGTGTGAACCAAACACAGGACCACTAAATTTCATAAACACTATCAGATTTAAAATCACAAATTCTCCCGAATTTAGTGGCACTGGATGATTTTAATACCACACCTTCAACAATGGACTTCTCATCTAGAAAAATATTTCCACAATAAACCTGGTTAAAACTTCCAGGGAGATAAAAAGGTTTCTGTATTTTGGCTTTGATCTTATCCTTCAACATCCATTATCTAAGTCTCAGTAAAATAATGCTAGTCTATTTCCAGTGATCTCTTAAGTTCTCATTGCTTTGAATGTCTTTGTCCTCTAGAACCTTGATACAAAGAGAAACTCCTACATATGTGATAGAATCATAAACAAATATAAGGAATTGTCCTTGATGTGGTACCCCTTGCCAAATTTCACAAAAAGAAACTTCAAAATAATTATTGTAAATATGTTCAAATATAAGTCATGCTGAAACAATTAATAAAACATTACTTATAGTTTATGAAATAAATTTCAGTGACTATGAGTTTATCAAAAGGATGGTAGATGTTATAAAGAACAAATGGTAATCACTTGGTAAGTTTTGAGTGAGAAGATACATAATCTCACTGAGTAGAGAGCTACAAGAGTATATTACAGAAAGAAGAAAATTAAATATCAAACTTAAATATAGATGGAATAAGTTAATACAATATGGATAGGATAACACTAAATAAAACAAAAAATGATATCATATGTAAGATAAAACTAATACAAATAAGTAGAGAACATCAGAAATTACAAATAAGTTTAGTACAAACTCTATTCTTCCTACTATTGTTTTCTTTTATTGACTTATTTAAAGATAAATGTGTTTATAAAGTAGCTTTCATATGTAAGTTACTTTTACAAAACTATGAGATTATTTATAAACTCATACACTTTAGAAGTTTATATATAAACAGAAAATTATAAACAAAAAATACCATCATATACTTTAAAATGTATGAATTAGATTATAGTGAGATCCTTAATTATTTTATAACATACTTCTTCTGGAAGAATAAATGTTCCACAGGTAGTAAAGTGTTTGCTAGATTATCACATATCTAGAACATTAACTAGTGTTGGTCAAGTTGTTTAGGAGTGAATATGGTAAGAAAAAAAGGAAACACAAGAAAAATAATTGTGAAAATGAATTGAATAAAAACACATCTATTAGATATTGGTTATTATTATACTGTATTTTGGCACAAACCAACCAAAAATGTACTTTTACTAGGCAATTTTGGCTAATGAAATTTCAATATCTGATAAGTCTATAGAATATTATAAAAATTTATAAATAAGTCTTTCAATTGTTGTATTAACATAGTTCTAGAAAGAAGCTTTTAGACATCCTAGAATAGTTTGGGTTTTGCTAGCTTCTCTACCATCATTCGACATCATCTGGAGATGTATATATTCAGAACAGCTTTTAGAAAGCATTAACTATCTTTAAAGAGTTATGATCTTGGTAACTATCTCTAAGATTAACTTGAAAATAGAGAAGTAAGAGAAATTTTCATATGTGGTACTGGTTCAAATGGTTTATATTTAGTCTTTCCAAGGAAGCAGCTATGCAGAAATGAGTCATGTGCTTGCTAGATAGATGTCAGATTACCAAACCTTACTTATTAGGGTGCCATGAATTTTTGTTATACAAAAACAGAAGCAGAAACCTTTAGCTAGAGACAGAACATGTGTCATAAAAAATTCTATTCATGTAACAAAGCATAATGAATGACATCAGAAATTTTTGGAAGAATAGTACTATTTCATATAAAACACAGGTCACAATTCATCATTGAAGGTCATTGTAGGAATTCAAACAGTAAGCTATGTGCAGGAAATGAAACATGCTACCTAGTAGAACTACTTAGTGGGTTTCACTCAATGGTTTTCTCCTTCTGTCAACAACTAATGGAAATTAAAGGTACCAGAGTCCAGCACCCAACAACTTTTTCAGACAGACAAAGTGCCGTTTAATCCTCAAATCCCAGAGGATGATGTTTACCACAATCAGGCCATAAATTATATGAGAAAATAATAATTAATATATAGACAATGGATTGGTCAAATCATGCATGCAAATATAAGTATCATCTTTTATACAATTCGCCTTAATAATTAAAGAAAATTCCTTGAAAGAAGTGTGTGTGTGTTTTGTATGTGTATGTGTGTACACATGCCACAGTGAAGGTCATATCAGAGAAGAAATTTTGGACTATGTTCTCTCCTATAGTTAAATGGGTATCAGGGATCAAACTCAGGTCAACAATCTTGAGTACCAGGTTTCTCTGTCTGCTTTGCTAGCTTTCCATGCCATCATTTTAGAAATGTTTTGTCATTGCATCTTATAAAATTTTTCATTATAATGTTATTCTAAGTCATAATAATGAACAAATTTCATAACTTACTAAGAATTGTCTTTTTTCATTGTATATAACCATGTCATGTAAATAGACTGTACTTTACTTTTAAATTATGCATACAGATCTAAATTTTTAAGATATTGTGAACAATTATATTTACTGGATTAACATATAGTTATGACAATTATTTGGTTAGCATTTTTGTATACTATCAACAGCAAAACTAATATTGAGAAACAATTTTATGCTAACCCCAGATTACTGACTAAAACACACATATTCTTTCTCATGTTAGGAGACAGATTATCTGAAAAGATACATGACTTAAATATACTTAGAGTACTTAGTATTCATGAAAAGTTTACAATCAGGGAAAATATGTTGAGATAATTTATATAAAGAGCATGTGATAGTATACTATGTTCCAAATAGAATGCCCAAATTGATTGTATGGAATACATTTAAATGACATCTTTAAGTGACCGGGATTTCAGGTTTCTCTTTACCAATATGTTTGCAAAAAGATAAATGAAATGTGTCAAACACATTCCAATTTGTTACATAATATTTCAGATTTCACAATACTGAAGTCTCATTTACAATTTGTTCTATGAAAGAATTACAATTCTATGAAGAGGGTGACACACAATAACTTTACACAAAAATAGTGATAATTGTAAACCCACAAGAGATTTCTATTATCAAATGAAAAATTAGACTAGTGCTAAAATGTAATATTTTTTTTCATTAAAATATATTCTTATATAAAGTGATACTCAATATTCATCTTCATAGCTTTTAAAGGTTATATGTTAGAATTTTCTTTAGCACTGATGTTTGATATGGATTACGTTTTAAGAAACTTTAGCATTTTGTTTCCAATGGATTTCACAACCATACACTTCAATGTAAAGGAATCATGAATCAAGTCTTCGAAAAATTTACTGTAATTCAGGTAATACTTTGGTCTTAGCTATGAAATATTGAAAGCATTTAAACTTTATTCATCGCTTACCTTGATATCCTGGTAATAAGAAAAATTTCAGTATTGCACATTGATATATACTGCCAAATTAATCTTTTCAACTTTGCTGAATACATGTTTCAAATAAAACATCCCCTTTCCCACTTAATTCAAGACTAATTTATTTGTGATATATTGTAGCACTAGGAAAAACATGCACATCACAATTAAATTGATCTTATTTAATGTTTTTCCTTCAAAAAGTAAAATTCATTGAAGATTTTTGAAATTGAAGATGTAAGGGAGATGTAAGCTGTCCAAACTTAAATCAGTTATTATTGTTTGCATTTGATGTATACATTATCCAATAAATTGCTTGGGTAAATGAAAAATGTAAATTGGAGTGTAAAAGTTAAAGTAAATAAAGGGAAGAAAAATAATAAAAATGTAGCATAGAGTAATATAAATAATCTCTTTATATATGAATATTGTAAGTTGACAAATTAAAAGCCAGAGACTGATTATACAAAAGAAAGAAAGACACGACAGTTCATTTTACTCTGGAAATCACTTTAAATATACCCTGTTTATAAAGAGTTTAAATATAGAAACTGGAAAAAATTGCAGATGTAGACAATTACAGATCACTTAGTGTATAAATTGATAGTGAGAATAATTGACAACAAAGTAAAATAGAAATAAGACCTATCATGTATCATATTTAATCTACTGAAAATTAAGGGCAAAAGAAAACATGACACAGCCAGACAGCAAGGGAAAATATTGCCTTTAAATAAGATTAAAAAATAATGTAGAATTTGTCTTCAGGTGGCATTTATCGAGGAATATAGTAAAATGAATACTTGAGGTATGGAAAAAATAAAAGTTTTCAATACCCAGAGAACTCATTATCCAAAGACAAAGGAAAAGTTATCTCTTCCTCACACAGCAAAAAAATATGAAAAAAACATGTTTTCCATAAACCTGATTTCTACCAGAAACTAGGATCTATACAAGGAACGCATAACATCAGAGGTGATTGCAATATACACATAAATGGGATGAAAGGTATCAAGTGTACAAGAGTTAAGAATTAAGGATTTAGGAAGTCTTTTTGTAAGCTTCCTGTGTGACAGGTTAAAATGTTATATGATGTGGGATACCCCTCTGTTTGCTGTGAATATTTTTTATTACCATTGATTAATAAATGGTTTAGCAGAGTGAAGACAGGTGGTGAATCACAACAGAGATAAAGTAGGCAGAGTCAGAGAGACATTGTGTAGCTGCAGAAGGAGAAAGATGCCGGAACAGAACCTTACCCGGGAAGCCACAGTCTGATGGTAATATACACATTAATATAAATGGATTATTTAAGATGTAAGAGTTAGTTAATAAGAATCCTGAGATAATAGGCCAAACAGTATTGCAAATAATATAGTTTCTATGTGATTATTTGGGTCAGGGAAGCTGGTAAACTGAAGAGCAGTCTCCTACAAAATGTCACCCATACGTTTGTGGCTACCCTATGTGTCTAGCCACACACTTCGGGTCCAGGTCTTGTATGCCTGCTCAGGGTTAGGAGGAAAATAGCTGAGAGTATCCCTTGCTGCTCAGCACAGAAGCTTGGGAAAGCAGCTGATCTGGACTGCTAGGTATGCTCAGGTAGGAAAGCATGGTGGATTCCTGCCACCATACATGCTACATTTCCAGTCTGTACATCACACTGCATGGCAGATTTAGCTTTTACTCAGAAAAAAAAAAGGTTTATCTGCTGCAAGGTACTTCCAAGAGTTGAGGTGGTAGGCATGGCACCCACTCAGCAGTTCCAGAGCTGGCAGTAAATGTACTTCTGCCATATTGAAAGGCCAAGTGAGATGGAGCCAGCACTTAGGGTTTCAGCAACCACACTGCTTAACATTTTAAAATGCACCTTGTCAGAAAAAAAAATTCATACACACCATAGAACAGATTAAAAAACAAAAGACCTCTAAACAAGACATAGTGTGTTAAATAAATGTATATAGGCCTGTGAGAGAGAGGGAAAAAAGTACAGACAGTTATAAAAAGAAGGAAAGTCTTTAATCTTTAAAGAGACAGTAAAAGATATATAAAAGAGTTTTAAAAAGCCATGTAAAGATGGAATATATACAGAGAGTCTGGATTCTGTATACTATTGTGTTTCCTTTGAATTTTTTGACTATGAATGAGAGAGACATTTTATTGTGCAGACTGGTAAGCTAAGGCAACATATTTTTTTTAAAGGTATCGTGACTTCAAAATTGAGTTTAAGGATATGTTGGTTTGGAAAAGAGGTTCTGCTTCTGTTTCCACAAAGGATGGAAACCTGAGGATTCTCTCCAGGATCATGTGGCATGATGGAACAAACTCCCTGAAAGGTTTCTGTGAACCCCTAAAAACAATTCATTCAACAAGCAGCAGGTTTTATATATATATATATATATATATATATATAATATTATATTATATTATATATAAATAGAGAGAGGGGGGAATGGATTTATATGCACCTCATCAGAGTGGAAGACATTTCATACCTTAAAATAGATAAAGATTTAAGAGTTGAAAATACATGGTTCTTCTACAAACCATAACTCCATCCACTCCACCTAACACCCACCCAGTCCCCCATCCACTCCACAGAGAGGGTAAGACACAGTGACTTTGATGAGGTCACAGAAAAAAAAATCCGTTATGACTTGCAAGTGAATTATAGTTGAACCTTATCAGTAACTATGAAATAGAGGGAAGAAGAGCTTGAGACAGAAAAAAAAAAAACCAAGAGAAAGAGAGAACCAATAGAGAGAAACTGTTTTCCAGGTAATTAAAGGGAAAAAAAAAAAACAATGATAATGAAATCTATGCCTTCTTTTAGGTGGTAAAAAACAAAAAATATCATGTCCTCTTTTCATTTAATCAAAATATATTTAGATAATTTCTTCCCTTTTCTCCTCTGTTTTTTATTTTATTTTTAAAAAGTAAACAAAAGGCCGGGCGGTGGTGGCGCACGCCTTTAATGCCAGTACTCGGGAGGCAGAGGCAGGCGGATCTTTGTGAGTTCGAGACCAGCCTGGTCTACAAGAGCTAGTTCCAGGACAGGCTCCAAAGCCACAGAGAAACCCTGTCTCGAAAAACCAAAAATAAATAAATAAATAAATAAATAAACAAACAAAATATCTTTTTTCATTTTACATACCAATACCTGTTCTCACTCCTTCCCCTCCTCCCATCCCTTCCACCTAACACCCATCCAGTCCCCCATCCTCTCCTCAGAGAGGGTAAGACACATTGCTCTAAAGAAGGACAAAGGCCCTCCCTACTATATCTAGGCTGAGCAAGGTATTCATTCAAAGAGAATGTTTTTACCAAAATGCCAGTACAAGCAGTAGGAATAAATCCTGGTGCCAGTACCAGTGACCCCTTAGTGTTCCACAGTCATACATCTGTCATCCACTTTTCAAAGGACGAGTTTGGACTTATGCTGGTTCCTTCCTTGTGCAGCTGAAGTTGCTGAGCTTCCATTAGCTCAGGTAGACTGTTTCAGTGGGTCTCCCCATCATAGTTTTGACCTCTTTGCTCATTTTCTCACTCCTCCCACACTTCAACTAGACTTTGGGAGCCCTCTCCTCTGCCTTATTTCTCTCATGCCTTACCAAGTCTTCTTAAATTTATGGCATCCTTTTCTTTCACCATTGTTACATAAACAAATCCACATGTATATTCAAGATACTGAGTCCTAGAGGATTAGTTACATATGATTCAAAGTCCCCATTGTTGAGGACAACATCTATCTGATTCATTGAACATAGAGAAGTCGAGCTGGTGAATACATACATTCTTCACCCCTACATGCTAGCATCTTTGTTACAACAAGGAACTCTGTATGTTGTCAAAGGAGAAGCACAAATATGAACTCAGCCACAAGTACTTCATTAGATGATGGTATTTTGCCTTTAAGATATGTTAGTGTAATGGTGGCCAAATCTTTTGAGAGTATCCAACAAACATCTTGAGTTAAGGTCTACTTAATGAGATGAAGCCTATACCAGACACTGCTTGTGTACCTTGGACTAGGTAGTTCATGGGCCTAAGGACTAACCAAATAGTACTTTTCTAAGGCAAGCAAACAGACAAAGAGCAACAACAAATAACAATAAAATCCTCTTTATGACAACCTGCTACACTTATAGATTAGTGCCTCACTCAACTATTTATCAAAGATTCCTCCCTCCTGCCATTGATATTTTTTATCTTATTATATTTAATATTATTTTATCCCTTAAAAGCTTGCTTGTATTTTAATAAGGAAAAGAATTGGGGTAAATCAAAATGGGAAGGGATGTGGGGAGGAATTTGGAAAAGAGGGAGGGGAAACTGTAATGAGGATATCTTACATGAGAAATAATACCTATTTCTATTAAAAAATTCTTCTAGAAAATGTCTCCACATATTCATGCCAATTTCATATACTTCATACATACCTATCTATTTTAGTGGTTCATGTTTTGGGTATTTATTTTGAATAATTATATTTCTGGGAGGTAATGAGAATCAAAAAAATCAAACTGCTTGCACCAAAGATTCAATCTTTGTCCAGACGACTGAGTTGATGAGGAGAATATATTAATAGTAGAGCAGCAATGAGACTTTGGTCTTCTGTTCTCCTGGAAAACAAAGTAGGCATTAGAACAGTGTTTAGAATCCATTGGTATAGCCCATATAAGGAAATGCAGCACATATTCTAATTTCTTATGAAATTATTATTGCCTCTACTTTCACTGTTGTTTTCTGGAACTTATAGTAAACACAGTATATTCTCATGTCAGAGAGAGTACTGAACTTAGATGTCAGATACAGAAATTGTAGCTGATTCCGCCATAAAATAATGCAAAAAATCATATTCCATCCAATGGTTTTTCTCAGCTGTCCAACAAAGAGATTGAAAATGGCGCATGATGTAAGCTTTAAAGTATCACTTCACATTTATAAAACTTGAAATAATGTTATGATTCTAATGACTATAGAATATATAGACAGTTTTATACTCCAGATTTTATGGTGAAAAACTAATGTCATATACAATTAATTTTTTAACTAAGTGCATTTCATGCTATGTCACAAAGTTGAAGGGAACAGAGGACAAAACTTGAAACATGACTCATTATCTATGACTCAGGGCTGAATTTTTTTTCTCTGTGAAAAACAAAGGAACTGAAATATATACCTGTTTTACTTAATTGATTTTATGGGATGGGATGAATATTAACTTGTCTAAAATCTATACTGTCTCTTCTATTATTCAAATTAGTATGTGTTTTTATTCTTTAAAAATATATAAAACATAACTTGAAATATTTTAAAAGCTTATTACAATTACTATGAATGGCATTGCTCTCTCCTTGATGTTAAAAATCAATTTCAAAGATTTTATCACCTTACAAGTCATCTGCTTATCATTTCACCCTGGCCTTTTCTTTTTTTTTCCTTTTTTTTATTGTTAAAAGAAAAATTTTTACATTTACTCCCCTTGTTCCCGGCCGTCCCGCTCCCCCACTACCCCACCGCCCTCCCCATGCTTCCTTAAAATGGAGCAGGATACCCTGTCCTATGGGAAGCCCAAGGCCCTCCCCTCTCCATCTCGGTCTAAGAAGATGTGCATCCATATAGAATAAGTTCCCAAATAGTCAAATGCAGAAGAGATAGGTCCCAGTGCCATCATCGTTGACTTCTCAGTATAGTAAAAATGGCAATTCTTCCGAAGGCAATATATAGATTCAATGCAATCCCCATTAAAATCCCAACAAAATTCTTCATAGACCTTGAGAGAATAATAACTAATTTTATATGGAAGAAAAGAAAGTCCAGGATAGCCAAAACAATCCTATACAACAAAGGAACTTCCGGAGGCATTACCATCCCTAATTTCAAACTCTATTACAAAGCTACTGTATTGAAAACAGCTTGGTATTGGCATAAAAACAGAGACACTGACCAATGGAATTGAATTGAAGATTCACAAACCTATGAACACCTAATATTTGACAAAGAAGCTAAAAGTATACGATGGAAGAATGAAAGCATCTTTAACAAATGGTGCTGGCATAATTGGATGTCAACTTGTAGGAGAATGAAAATCTATCCTTGTCTATCACCCTGGCCTTTTCTCATGATGACTTTATGCAGTTTACAAAACATAAGGGTGAATTTCTCCCTGGAAATTGACTGAAGAGGATAGTCAGGGAGGTATTTTTCAGTCACCTTTCCAACCTTCAATACCAATTCCTTAGTCCAAGGAAACTAGGGCACATGAAAGGATCGAACCCAGGAATAACAGGAATAGAGAAGCAAAAACACCTTGGTTTAAGGCACAATATTTTTTTCACAAAATCATAGAAGTAAAATTTCCTACGCAAAAGAAGGAAAAGTCTTTCAAAGTACAAGAAACATATATAACACAAAGTAGAGTGAACCAGAAAGATATTACCCATGATGCATAATAATCAAAATAGCAAATACATAGAACAAAGAAAGAATATTAAAATTTGCAAGGGGAAAAAAACTAGGAACATATAAAGACAGTCAATTATAACACTTGAATTCTGAACGGATACTCTAGAAGCCAGAACAGATATCCTTTCAGCTTTAAGAATCCAAAAGTACGAGTCCAGATTACAAAACCAAGAAAATTTTTCAATAACAATTGATGAAAAATAGTAATACATTCCATGCCCAAAAGACACACTTAAGCAAAATATCTGTAAAAATTTAGCTCTAGGATAGGGGTATAAAGAAAATTTTTATTAAAAGAAGTTGTCACACCCAAAAAATCATAAGAAATAAATATTCACATCTAACAAATCAAAAGAGGAAACACACAAACTCATGTACACATACATTTACACATGCATGCACTACAAAAGCAATATAGTGGGAACAACAGTATCTCTGCTTACTGATATTTCTCAATATCAATGGTCTCAATTCCCTAATTAAAGACACAGATTAACATATTAGATATGAAAACAGGATACTTCTTCCTGCTGCATCTAAGAAACACAACAACAAGGAGAAACCTCACCTCAGGGTCAAAAGATAGAAAAAGTTATCCCATTAAATAGACCCATAAAGTAAGACCATGTATCCATCCATATTAATATCTGACAAAATAAACTTCAAACCAAACTATACCAAAAGAATATGGAAGGGCACTATATATTGAAAAAATCTAACAAGATAATATGACAATTATAAATACATGTGCACCAAGCTCACTGCATTCTGACTCATAAGAGAAGACTGCAGGAGGTAATTTTGTATATTAATACAAGCTTATACACTTATAGTACTCATGTTAGTACCCCACTCTTACTAATTAACACATCACCCAGACTGAAATTAAACAGAAGAACAATGGATCTAATTGATGCCATAAACCAAATGAATCTAGCAAACATATTTAAACATGCCTGTAACTTCTAGTGAAAGAGATGTAGTAATGAAATTCAAATGAAAAATCAAATACAGCCCAGGAACAGATGGTTTTAGCAGAGAATTTTGTCAGATTTCAATTAAACAACACAAAAACTCCTCAAATCTTTCCAAAAAATTGAAACAGTAGGAGCATTGCCCAAATAGTTATACAAGGCCATAGTTACCATGCTACTTCAACCACATAAAGACTCCTCAAAGAAAAAAAATTACATAACAAGTTGATTTAGGAATAGAGATGCAAAAATTCTCAATAAAATATTTGAAAATTGGATTAAAGTATACGTCCAAACTATCATTCATGATAATCAAGTAGCCTTTATCCCAGAGAAGGAGGATGAGTCATCACATGTAAAGTGGTAAATGGAATCCATCATATAAGCATGCTGAGAGACAAAATTCACAGAATGATCAAATTAGATGCAGAAAAGTCATTTGAAAAAAAATTGAGTCTCCTTCACAATGAAAGTTCTGGAGAGAATATAGGTATAAGTGACAACTCTCAACACTATAAAGGCACTTTAAAACAAATGCAAAGGCAGTTACCAATCAAACTGTAGAGAAATGCAAAGCATTTCTACTAAAATCAGGAACAAGAAAAGATTGCTCACTCTGTCCTTACTTATTCAGTATAGTACCTGATGTCTTAGCTTGATAGGTAAGACAGCTGAAGGAGAGCAGAGGGATACAAACTGGAAAAGGAATCAAAGTATCTTTATTTGCAGAAGATAAAATAGTTTACATAAGTGACCCAATTAATTCAACCAAGAGACTCCTACAGGTGTTACTTTCAGCAAAGGAGTTGATTATAAAATTAACCCACACAAATCATTAGCCCTCTTATATACAAATGACTAGTTCACTGAGAAATAAATAGGCTTAGAAAAATCATAAAATACTTTGAATGATTCTAACCAAAGAAATGAAAACTTACATAATAAAATCTTTAAGATACTGAGGAAATACATCAAAAAACATATTTGCATATTGAAATATCCCCCATGTTTACTTAAAAGTAAAAATATCTACAGATTCAATACAACCTCTATTGAAATTCTCACAAAATCCTTAACAGATTTGAAAAGGACAATTTTCAGCTTCAAATGGAAACACAGGCACACACACACACACACACACACACACACACATAAATATACGCACACACAATACCAGCTCTAAATAATGAAATAATTGTTGGAAGTTTACCATTCCCTATTTCCTATATAAGTTATACTAGAGAGTTAGAATCATAATAATGATTAATAGAATCTAACTGAAAACCCAAACACAAATTTACATCCACATGAACAGCTCATCTTTTGTTTAATAAGACAGACATACACAGAGGTAAAAAGAAAAATCTCAAACAAAAGTTCCTGGTCAATCCTGATGTCTGCATATAAAAGAATGCAAACAGACCTTTATCTAGAATTCTAGATAAAACTTAACTCCAAATGGATCAAAGCCTTCACGTTAAAAAAAGTTGATAGATGTGAGAGTGGGTGATAGCTTTGACCTCACTGAGAAAGAAAAGGACTTTCATGGCAAAATACTGATAGCATGAGCAATAAGAACAATTAATAAATAGAATGCACTGAAATTCAAAATCATTTCTATGGTAAAGGATACTTACTTTCAGAAAAAGTCACTGGCATCAAAATAAGAAAATATTTTATTAACTATACAACTGAATGATGGTTGATACGTAAAACATAAAAAATTAAAATAACTGGACATTAAAAAAATAATAGCCCAAGTAAAAATGTGGTACAGAGTTAAACAGAGCATTCTCAAAATAAAAAGCACAAACGTGTCAGAAATCCTTAAAAATGTTCAACATCTTTAGGTATCATGGAATAAAAAATCAAAATAATTTGAGGTTTCATGTTACGGAAGCAGAAGATCCACATCCAAGATCATTAAAACAAATGACAACTCAGGTTGATGAGGATTGTGTGAAGTAAGGGGAACACTTGTCTGCTGTTGAAAGTAAAAATTTTTCCAGACAGTATTGGAATCACTATAATAGGTTCGCTGGAAGATAAGATTAGATCTAACTCAAGACCCAGCTATGCCATTTTGGTAATAGATTCGTGAGACTCTGCTTTCCACTAAAGTGATACTTGTTGCTCTATTCATAATAACCATAAATTAGAAACAGACCAGATGTATGTTATAGATAAATGGATATATAAGAATAGGGACATTTACCCATTGGAATATTAGTTAACTGTTAAAAATAAATTCATCAAATTTCCAGGTAAGTGGATGGAACTAGAAAATATCATCTTGAGTGAAGACAAAGACCCAGACCCAGAAAGACAAATATGGTATATAGATATTATCTTTTAAGTCTTCAACAATTAGGTTGCAGCTTGGATAAGTACAGAGGTAAGATATAAAACAGGGACTCAGGAGAGGATTGGATTACCACAGGAAGGGCAAACAGAATAGATATTTATAGATGGATGGGAGGTGGAATGTTATGGGAGTCGTAAGAGAGTAAATAAGGGTAAAGAAAGGATCTAAAGGGAATCACTAAAATAACAGGACAGAAAGAGCCCCTAGTGTGTATTTCTTGCCAACACATGAAGAATCCAGTTCTGGGTATTAATTATATCTAATAGAGTTGTTGATCAAAAGAGTCCCAAGAGAACTCACAAACCAGGCTATTTCCAAGGATATTCGTTGCTTTGCACAATCCGATGGTTAGTTCCTGTTGCAGAAGATAATACCTACACAAGTCGTTGAATACAGAGAAATCAATTTGGTGCATAACTAGAGCCTACCTCTATTGAGCCCCCTTAACAACTGTTCAGGGTACTGGAAGATACTCTGCACTGCAGCAGTGGAGAAGGTAAATACCAACACAACTGCAAACTCTTCAGGCTCAATCTTGAGCTTGAGGGACTAACCAGCCAAAACCTGATTGGATTTAAGGCCCACTCCATGAGATACAAGTCTTGCCTAACACTGTTTAGGTGGCCATTAACGAGACAGGCCAAAGAACTAAGGGAAGGCCAAATACTCTTGTTCTGTTAACGGAACATCACAATAAAGGGACTCCTAACCTCTTTCTGCTATACTCATAGATGAGTGTCTTTTTTTAGTCATCATCAGAGAAGTTACTTCCTTCACTAAATTAGAAGAAATACAAAGATCCATAGCTGGACAATGTGCAGAGTGAGATACCTTGAAAACTGGTCCTGAATGGAATCTCTCCATCAAACCCTGTCCCTCATCCCTCAGCAAACCCTGTGAAACAGGAGAAGGAAAGAATGTTAAAAGCCAGAGGAGATGAATACCCAGGAAACAAGGCCTTCTCAACAGAGCACAACCAACTCCCATGAACTCATACAGATTGTGGTAGTATGCACAGGTCTGGGTCTAATGAGGGTCCCACTGATGAAGCAGAAGTAGACACGAGCCTGCATGCCTAACCAAAAGCAATTTCACATGATGAACACTTACAAATGAAAAAGTAGATCTCACCAATATGATTAGAATATCACTGAAAAAACAAACAATATTTAAGGCCATCCTCCATGCCAAGCAGTACATGGCCAACACACAGTGACCTTACAAGTCTTTTGCGTAGATATGACCATTTTTGAGTTTCTGTTTTATGGAATTTCTGTTTGTCAATTTGTATGTATCTGTTTTACAGTGTCTCTGTGCTTTTTCATTGGCTCCAAGCTTTTTATTTGTTTGCTTCTTTGTCTTGCCCTATTTACAGTTGTTTTTTAATCTTATTATCTTTTGTTTTTCTATTTTAGATGCTATTTTTGCTTCCTAATGAGAGAGATATCAAGAAATAATATGGAAATGAGTGCATATAGACATGGGTAGAATCTTGGAGTGGTTGAGAGAATAGAAATCATAATCATACTGTATTAAAAAAACTACTTTCAATAAAAAAGAAAAACTTGTGCTTCTTCTAAGTTGCTTCCTTTGGGTCACGTCATAATAAAGGTACTGGTTTTGAAAGTTGTATATTATCTTCAGAGTTTTTATTTGTATTTTAGCTTCAGGATCTAGGCATTTGGAGTTAAAACATTTAAGGTATTGTATGGTCCTATCTTTCTCAGTTCTTTGGGTGATGTTTGCCCAGTCATCTAACTTGATTTTCAACCCTGATGCCTCTCTGAATTGTAGATTTCAGACTCCGACTGTTGCCTAATCCAAAAACATTTTTTTAATTGAAGAAAAATAAGGTAAGGCATATTTCTCACTTACAATAAATGTTAAATTCATAGTAAAATTTAGTTGATGCTAATTATATATATTCTATGCAAAAAGTGTATTTTTATATTTTTTCTTAATTATACATTAGTATCTTCAATTTCTAAATGTCTTTTGAGTTTACTTTTCCTATAAAGTGAATAAACATTTTGGGCATTGCATTTGTATATTTTAATTCTGGATGAAAATACATTAAAAGATTAGATCTGAACTGATTGCACACAAAAATGCAGTTAAATAATGTTGAAATTTAATTTTATGTTCATATATGTGTGTCGTCTTTATATTATACACTATGTGATTTCAGCCAAAAGTTTTAGTTCACTTCTTTAAAATAATTTATTTTTATACAATTAAACTAAAATAGTTTTGTATCACTTTCCCCTCCATCCCTCCAACAATTTCAACAAATTCTCATCCCTTCTTATGATTTCCTTTCCTCAAATTTGTACCTTACTTTTCCTTGATTGTTATTGCAATACACATACATATACATCCATGTACACAAAATATACAAATATCTATAGACATGCTATAATGGAAGAAAGAATATTACAGGCAAGTAGTGACTGCTGGATGATGGAGCTTTATTCTTTTCTAGGGATTATTCTTTTATTACTTACGATATACAAAGTAGTCAGTACTGAAACCATGCATACACAGAGAAAAGCAATGTTTACTAATAAGTTTTGATGTTTACATGCATCTAAATGATTCTTGTTCAAACCTTCACTCAGTGACCTAGTTTTTTATACCACTTACAGATTCCACAGCTAATACCTTATCTTGTTCTTATGCTTAGATAGCTTGCTTTTTGTTCTTGTTTTTTGAAAAATAACTTTTGAATTGTTTCCTTGCCTATTATCTTTTACCATATATAAAAATTTAACCGGCTGTAGATGTTTTAAGCAGAAATTTCAGAATGGCATTTTTTACTAAGCCTTAAACTACAGGCAACCTACTATTAAAATCTTTGTGTTTAACAACTTTCTTTCAAAATATAAATTTAACACTGGGTGGATGGATTAGTGGAGAAATATTATCAGCAATTAATACTTTAACCAAATAGCTAGAGGAGTTAATGCTAGTATTAAAGAACGATATAACAGCTATACAGAGTGCTCAAATTTTTTCTGCTTTCAGGATTTAAAACCAGTGCATCTAGGGCCAATAATAGATGAATTCCAAATTCAAACACTATGGTAGTTTTTAATACCTTATCTTCAAGTACTATAAATACATGACAGCAACCCATTTTCCTGTGGCACAATTTTCCATATTGATGGTGGATACACTATGGGAAGAAGATAACATAATCAAGATATAAGATTATTCAGAAACCAGGCAACAACAAGGGATGAAATCAAACCTTCCACTGAACTCCATTCCCGCTTTCTCACTTCACTGAAGCAAATCAGTTAACTGAGTGTCATCAAGTAAAACAGAACTCAAAAGTCAGAGCAATTCCAGGAGGGAAATACTGAGAAGATTTAGATATGTCATGAAGCGAGACTCTGATCCTGATACCGCACTGTATATCAATATAGTTTCAATTTCAGCAGTTGTGTATCAGAAAACATATTATAGAATCCAGTGTCCTGCCCATAGAAATTGTTACAACTCTTGTCAATTACAGCATGTCTTCTGTGTGAATCCGAAGGGACTTTAGCAATGATCTTTCAAATCCAGAACCACCTGGAGATTAATCACTTGGATTTGAAATGACTTTTATAAAGGTCTAAATGCTAGACTTTTTCAATCAACAGTTACCACTTACAATTTTTCCTCCAGCTTCATAATAAGCCCTGAAGTCGGGGTTCTGTCACAGTTCTCCACATGGTCTACTAATAAACCAGTTCCTTGCATGTGCCTAAGTTTAAGTGTGTATGTACATTAAACAGTAAATTGCTCACAGCAGCTGTGAACAGGTGGCAAGAAATCCAAAAGATAGGGCTGTTGGGACACTAGACTTTAATGGAACTTCAGTGACAACTGCAATTTAAATTATCTAGGAAAACAAAAGAGAATTCCCAGCCTCTTTCTTCATCTCAGAATTGATCTAATCTATTAAGATCATTTGGAGGTACTTATTTTTCCTGATTGCAATGTTCTGTTTTATATAATACACTTGCTTAGGCTTCCAGGTCCTAACAGAGCTGTTTCTTACAGATGCACTGTGAAAGAAGATATTTTACATGTTACCCAATATTACTCTTGAATCTTAGAAATTATCACTTTAACATGTCATTCAAATAAGATAAAATATTCATTACTTTTGTATTTTTCAGGAAGGTATTCTAAAAATATTTTTGGATATTATATATTTTGCTAATATAGAGCCTGCATTTATTAATCTTTATATATATATACATATATCATAGAATATATGAGCATATTCTATAATAGGTCTGTTGATTCTATTGTTAACTAAAATTAGAATACAAATACCTCTTTTCAGTCAGTATGATTGAATACACAATCAGATAGATGCACAAATGAAAAGTGTTACTATCACATTTGTATTTCATGTATTAGAAGTTGAGCATCATGCTAGATAACTGTAACCATGACAAAATACTGGTGTGAAATCACGATCTCCCAAGCTCTGATAACCTATGTCCTATTACTGAAAGTCTTGGTTTCTTTGGGTCAGTTTATGAGAGTGTAAAATAAAATCTACAAAGGCATAATCTCCTTTTTCCATCTACAGAGAATTATTGGTACCTGGATCCTCAAAAGGGCTGAATGCCCCCACCACTGGGTGTTGTCATCTTTAATGGAGATTGAATTCTAAGGAGAGCATATGAGTAAAAATTTGTTCTAATACTTTTCACACCAAGACTCATCCCACGTTATTAAAGACTGTAAAGGCAGAAGCACAATCTTTACTTTTTCCATTATTGCCCTCATTTACAAATTCCAAACAAACACTTCCTAGAACTAACTTGTATTTTCTCCAGTAGGTCTTAGAAAAACTTCGAAATATTAGCCATGGGAGAGATCTTCCATGAGATAAAATTTTCTCCAATCTAGTTAAACAATGAATATTCAAAACACACACATAAACACACACAAGCAATAAACTAATAAACAAAAGATGAAGAAAACTTTTGATAATATTGGTGTAGAGAGCCCTTATATCCCGTTAGAATGTTTGTGGTCCAAGATTATAAATTAAACAGTTATTAAAGATATTGGGACAAAGGCAATATTATTAATTCTTTTAAATAACAAGATTTATCTTAAAATATTACAGTATTTGTGTGCATTAATGTTTGCTTCTGCGTGTGTGCATCTGGCTATTTTTTTCTTTTGTGCTGGAGTGTGTGTGTGTATGTGTGTGTGTGTGTGTGTTTGCGTGTGATTACGTGTGAAAAAGTGAAACAGTGTGTCTATGGAGGATAGAACACAGCCCAAATGAGTCCTTTCTCTTCATCAGGAAGATGCTAAGGAGAGAACACAATTCATCAGACTTGGACACAAATTCTGTTTTTTTTGTGAAGCTATTTTAGTATTCCAAAGACTTCCTTTTTAATGAAAAATACAAAACATTAAATATTTTCTACGTATATCACAGTTTCCTGATCAGTCTATATGCTGATGGATACATTTGTTATTTCCGAATTCATATTTGAGAAACTGGAAGGTTCATTGTGTATTTTAATTTATTTCACATTTATAACCAAATTTAATATCTGGATAACATACTAATTTTATGTAATTGACCGAAAGACATTGAAACTTCATTAATACAAAAGTGAGATTAAATTTATATTGAAAATGTAGAGATACCTGTTATTTTTGAAATCATTTGCTATTTATTGCAATCTTTTTTATAATAAACACAGAACTCAGAGTTACTGATGCTCACAATCATATGTCTCTCTTTGGTGATAATATCCAATTACTTTTATGTTTTCTTAGAAATGTGTATATTTTATTTTGACAGAAAGGTAATATCTGCTTTTTTATCTTTACCCTTTCAACCAGGTTGTATTTTTAGTTTGACTGATTTTTTTTAATGATTCATTATATATTTTGTGTACCCAACCAAACCTATCATTCATGGTCTGAATATAATCTAATTCACTACTTTGATATTTCATCATGATGGCTTTATGTACTGTATTGATGAATTGTGGTATGCTTTTTCTTACTTTTCCTTGAGTTTCTTTTACTTTAATCTAAAATTAAATCTTTTGCCAACTTTGGCAAAAAAGAGACTTATCTACTATATATTCTTCAAGGATTTTCATGTTTACATGTTTGTAACAGTTGAATTCACAAAGTTTGTATAAGAACAATGTTATTGGAGCATCTTTTCATCATTTCATGTCTTGACACACAGATTTTCTAACATCTTATACTGAAGGGACTGTGCTATTCTCTTTTAGGTTTTAATTTTAAATATTATTTAGTTGTCCAAATATGGTTTTATTTCTTGACTTTCAGTTTTAAGCTATTGTCCTCGAAGTCAGTATTTATTTAAATAGAAAACTTTTTTTACATCTTTAGTTTTTTGATAAAATAAAAATCTTAATTCTGATGATAGCAGCATTTTTGTTCTTTGTAATTTCATACTAATTTCAGGATTTTAAATCCATTTTTATGAAAACAACTTTCTGAATAGTCATTAAGATCGTATTTTTTCTTCACTATTTAAATAGTTTAGAAATTTTATTTATGTAATTTTTATTCTAAAAATTATCTGTCACTTATCTATCACCTATCTATCTATCTATCTATCTATCTATCTATCGTCTGTCCTTTATTTTACATCCCAATCACATTTTTTCATTCTTCCACTTCTTCCCGTCTCTCCCACTTTCCCTCTGCCCCCAAAAATCCACTACTCCTCTGTTTCTATTCAGAAAATGACAGACCTCCCATGTGTATAAACAAACATGGCATATAAACTTGCAGTTAGACTAAGCACCTCCCCTTGCATTAAGCCTGGGCTAGGC
>JAQHUG010000463.1:396222-407057 GCA_028555095.1 Dicrostonyx torquatus | reverse complement strand
GTTTGGTCATATGCTCCTTCAGTCCTGGTCTAGCTGGATTTGATGAGCTCCCAATAGATCTCAACACACTGTCTCTGTTGGTGGGCCAGTCCCTCACGGTCCTGACTTCCTTGCTCATCTTCTCCCTCCTTCTGCTCTTCCACTGGACCTTGGTAGCACATTCCCTTGCTTTGATGTGAATGTTTGTCTCTGGCTCTATCTCCATCCATCATGCGAAATTTCTATGGTGACGATCAAGATATTCATCAGTGTAACTGTGGGGAAAAGTCAGTTCAGATACCCTCTCCTCTGCTGCCCAAGTACCTAGTTGGGGACATCCCTGTGAACACCTGAGATCTCCTCTACGAACAAGTCTCTTGCCAATCATAACCCTCTGCTCCTCGACGGCACCTTGGGAGCCCCAGTCCTTTGTTCTGATGTGGATGTGTGTCTCTGACTCTATCTCCATCTCTCGTGTGAAGTTTCTATGGTGATGATCAAGATATTCATCAATGTACCTATGTGACAAGGCCAGTTCAGGCACCCTCTCCTCTGCTGCTTAAGTACCTAGGTGGGGATATCCCTATGGACACCTGGGATCCCCTCTAGAGATAAGTCTCTTTCAAATCCTAAAATAAATCCCTTAATGTAAATATCTTATTCCCTTCTCCAATATACACCCTTCCTTCATCTCCGCCCTCCCACTCTCCCAAGCTCTCCCCAGTTCTTCCCTTCTCCCTCACCCCTCCCTTTTGCCCATCCCACCCCAACCCCTACTTCGGACCCCCTCCCCCCCTCCCGTGCTTCTAATTTTTGCTTGGCAATCTTGTTTGCTTCCACTTTTCAGGAGAAACTATATATGTTTTTCTTGGGTTCACCTTGCTATTTGGCTTCTCGAGGCTCGTGAGCTATAATGTCTAGGGTCCACTAATGAGTGAGTACATACCGTAGTCATCTTTTTGGGTTTGAGATATCTCACTAAGGATAGTGTTTTCTATTTCCATCAATTTGCCTGCAAAATTCAAGATGTCATTTTTTTTACCGCTGAGTAGTATTCCAATGTGATTATATTCCACACTTTCTTGATCCATTCTTCCATTGAAGGGCACCTAGGTTGTTCCCAGGTTCTGGCTATTACAAATAATGCTGCTATGAACATAGTTGCATTTCCCTGATCGCTAAGGAATTTGGACATGGCTTTGGAGCCTGCACTGTAACTAGCTCTTTTAGACCAGGCTGGTCTCGAACTCACAAAGATCCGCCTGCCTCTGGCACGAGTGCTGGGATTAAAGGCATGTGCCGCCACCGCCTGTCTACATAAGATTCTTAAAACATGTATTAGTTAGAGTCATGACACCTGGCTAGCATGCTTAGTTCTGGATTTCTTGATGTTTCTTGTGTTAGTCAAGGTGGCTGTTAGGTTCTCTCGTATGCTAAACGATTTTTGTTTGCTCTGAGTTAGGATTGAAGGGTTCATGGCAATATGAAATCAGAGCAAGTGGACTCTGATGACGGAGTTAACTTCTCTTGGGGTAGCATTATTAGCTGGTACAAAAGCTAACAAGATCTACACATGGTGATTCTTATTTGCTTACAACTGCTGTTAGATGGTTTAGCTATATCAAAAAGTCATAATTCCCCACAGGGTAATGTAAGAATGAGATCACTGAGGAATGACTCAAAATGCAAGAAAGACTGTATATCTGCCTATGTGTCTCTGTTCCCAGTGAAGAAATTGCAAACCTGGGCAGTGACACTGTTCTGTGTTCTGCCGACTTGAAAAGTGGCATGTGATGGGACAATGTGGATGTCTTTTTTTTTTCTCTAACTTTTACCTTTCTAGTGAATTTCATTTATTTCTGTGTCTTTGAGGCAATCATGTCTATCCTTCAGTTTGTCTATGACACAAAGAAGTTGTCCATGGAAAATTGTTGGTCAATATTGATTTTTTATAACCTACTATGTTGCTTGCTTCCTAATGTCACCTCTCTATACACCTTACTTCTAAGAAAAGTATATAGAGAAATATTTATAAAGGTGTTTAAAGGCTAAGCCATATGTAATTTGACTAAATTATTCAACTTCTATGAAATGCAAGAAAGAGTGATAATGACATTTTAAACATAAGGAAATAATAATCCAAATGCTGAGAAGTTAACATTATTCCACTAAACCAGAATAATTTTTGGAGTCTAATAAGTCAGTATATACAAGAGAGCCAGCAAAAATGAGTAAATAATATGAACAGGCATTTTATATAGAACTCAGATAAGTACTCATATGGAAAATGTGAAATAATCATATATGTAACCATTTACATTTCAAATTAGTAATTTTATATCCATTGAAGTGGTCAGATTTGAGTACAGTAACGATATATAATAGGTGCCCACTTTTATATATTAGAAAAAGGTTAAACATAAACATCATTAAATATGATCTTCTAAACTGTGTCCTTTCACTTCAGTGATTATGTATATAATTTGTGCTAAACTATTTGTGCTTGCTCCAGGAGGCATAGAAAAAATGTTCAGAGCAGCAATATATGAAAAATGAAATCTTTTTACTGATTAGTGGCTGACTAAATTGATATTATATATCCATAATATATTCCAATCTATATGCATATACATATTTGTGACATGTAGTAAAAGCCTATTATTCATTGAAAAATTATGAACCAAAATATTACATTAATTATACCACTTATTAGTTCTAAAGTAAAGTAGTAAGATAAAAAAAATAAATAATTTCCTGCAGTGTTATAATCACACATCATTTTACAAGATATTAGAGAAGGAACATATTAGGTTACACAAGATTCAGTATTTGCATAATCTCAAGGTTAATAAAATCTAATAGGTTTGATTCGAAGTAGAGGCTGGCTTCAAGGTTAATCATAGTTTTAACTGATTTAATTATGGAAACTTATTCATGTGTTCCTTTAAAGGTTTTGATGACATACTTAAAAATGTACTATTTTTATGAGATTGCATTAGTGAAATATATATATATGATTTTTTTAATTCATCACATTCATTGACTTAAAGCTTTCATGAATATTGGGCAGGCTAAGACAACTATGCAAAATCCCAAAGGACACAGTAAAAACTGACTCAACACCGCTTAATAAAATTATGTGAAAGAAGAGAGTACAAGAAAAAACAGCTTGAATTAGGGGTTTTAGTTAGGTGTTCTGCAAACCTTGTACAGTAAAAACTTCCTTGAATCTATGAGAGTGACCCTAGTGAGGATTTCTAGTAATAGAGGATTCAGAGTCTGAACTGGCCATCTTTGTAGCCAGGTTTCCAATGGTGGAAAGGGGTTACATTTGATTGAGCTGTTGGTGAGATGAGGATCTAAGGAGATCTGTATGTTTAGGCTGATTTCAGGCCCCTCTGAAAGCTGACAGTGGGGCCTCATTGCTGAGGAAAAATTTCATTCATCCCATTGAACACAGAGAGATTGAGTTCTTATTGGTTTGAAGGCTTCACATCTACATTCTAGGCTCTTTGGCATAAGAAGCTTCTCTGCAGGATATGGGAAGAATAACCTGGATAGTAACTCATCCACTAAACCCTTCTCCTACAATCTCTCTTGCAAGATATGCTGGGGTAATCATGTCACAGAACAAATGGGAGTGGCCAACCAATATCTAGTTTAGCTTGGTATTCAGGCCAAGAGAGTCTATGCTTTATATTGCCAGGATATCCAGGGACCAGAGACAATGTAGTTTAGAGTCTTAGAATAGAACCAAATACTACTGGAAAAGGCAAGCAGTGGAATGATTCTGAATGTTATTCTGCTATATTCATTGATCAGATTCATTTATCATCAGAGAGGCTTTCTCAGGCCACAGATGGAAACATGTACAGAGACCCACAGACAGACATTATACACAGTCAGAGATTCGAAATTGGAGGTCTCCATTTGGGTCCTACCCTTAAATGTCAGGGAACCTCATGAAAGAGGGGAAGGGAAGACTGTAGTACACAGATGGGATGAAGGATACCATGAGAAAAATGGCCTACTACGTCAACTAAGCAGGACTCACATGGTCTCATAGAAATTGAAATATAATGGGGGGGCCTGCATGCATCCACACTAGGTTGTCTGCATGTATGTATTAACTGTTAACTTGGTGTTCTTGTGAGATGGCTAACAATGCTAGAGGTCATCTCTGATTCTTCTTCCTGTTCTTGAGACTCTTTGCCTCGTCTTTGGTTGCCTGTTCCAGTCGGATGTGAGGGTTTTCCTCTTGTTTTTCTGTATTTTTTTGTCCTGTCTGACTGTCATCTCTTGGATACGTGATCCTTTCTGAAGAGTAAACAGAGGAGAAATGGATTTGGGGTAGAGCTTATGAGGAGAAGCTAGAGGAATGAAGGAAGAGAGGGAAAACTCTGGTTAGATTGTACTGTAGAAGAGAAGAATCTTTTCAATTTAAAAAGAAAGAAAACAAAAGTTAATCTGAAACCTCTTTTTGTGGAGGCCCAAAAATGTGAGCCTATTTCTACCTTGTCTGTAGGTAAGAGAGTTTGACACTACTCAAAGTTGTTAACAATAAGTGTGGCTACACACTCTGACCTAGAGTGTGGTTACTTGTTGTTTTGGACATTAAGATGATACAAAAAGCTAGATCCTTTCCACTGGTGTAGGAGGGTTCTTCTGTATTTCTTTGTTTCCATTGGTTAATAAAGAAGCTGCCTTGGCCTTTTGATAGGAAAGGACTTAGATAGGCAGGGAAAAGAGAACAGAAGGCTGGGGAAGAAAGGAAGTGAGCAGATGCCATGATTCTCCCGCCCAAGATGGAAGTACCTTAGAATTGTCCGGTAAGTCACCACCTCGTGGTGACATACAGACTTTTATAATGCATTAGTTTAAGATTTAAGAGTTAGCCAAGAAAAGGCTCTAGATAATGGGCAAGACAGTATTTAAATAAATACAATTGTTGTGTGGTTATTTCAGGCATAAGTTAGCTGGCAGCTGGAAGCCAGGCGCCGGGAAAACAGCCCCACCTCTTGGTGGCAGGACACAGCCACCCCCTTTTACAACACTCCACCCTGACCAAATGTCAGAAAATTCAAGAATACTTCTACTCCTTCTTTTGAATTAAGAGGTTTGACCTAGGCAGTATTCACCTTCAAGATACTTGATCTAGGGTGGGTTCACTGCCTAACCAACAGGATGATTTTCTCAGGAATTAATGACTTGATATCTTAAAGCATTGAAGCAAGTAAATGTTCTAGTTGTCCTTTTTTATCACATTAAAGCAGTCTTTCATCTTCTCCACACTGTTGTAGTGCAGTATAAAAGTGTATGGAAAATTAAATGCAGGTGATATCAGTATTCATTTTATTCTTTTCACTTTTGTCTTTATTCTTTTAACTTTGTTTTCTAATTTGGTAAGTGATACTCTTCTCAAAGCTTGTCTCTGACACCTTTTCCCTAAAAGGCAGGGATACTCTAGTTACTTATTAATAGTATCTGTTATTTGTCTTTTTACAGGTAAGTAGTCCCTACTACACAGTGCTATCAATCATATTGAACTATTTTTGAGAGCCGAAATTAGTGATATCAATTTGAAATGTTTACAAGACAAGATACTTCTCTCTGTTATGAAAATGCATATTTCTGTAATTATTAAGTTGACTTGCAAGTGATACAAGTATTCAGAATTAAATAGCTCCAAGCATTATTTTATATCTCAGTATGCTCACAAACAAGGAGAGATGAGATGGAAATATAAAAAGGATCCATCTCCACAGGTTCTTTCCAAGCAATTTAGTAGTGAAGCAGATTTGTAAAGCTATTTTCTTATTTATTTTTTGGTTCAGTCTACTCAATGTGACTTTTAAAGCTGTGACATTTTAATCTATAGTTTGTATTCTCTGGTACTAATAAGTGTTCTTTGATCTAACAGATATCAGCTGATGAGTAATTATCAGCACATAGATTTATGAACTATTTTGTAGTAAGTCATTATAAGTCATATCAATCATGAACTAATAGCACTATAAAACGTATATGTGATTTTGACTTATTTATAACATCAAAAAAGCAAAATTGATTGTTGGTGTAATAGCATTTTAATTATTTGAGTTTTTTTTAATCCATGTCGTTTTGGAAAGGAAAAAGTAAGTCATATTTCTATCAAATAGTATACTAACTTCCTCATCATATATTTAGGCTTAATGGATCAGTCAAGGAGTAGAGCAAAACAAGGATGATTGGAGTAGGTAAGGAAAAAAAAATGAAAGAGAGTGGTAAGTAGGAAAAGAAACATCAAATAGATTTTTTTTTAATTTTCTGTAAAATTGGAGTGATGCTCATATTTTGTTTGGAATCATTTATGTGATGGATGATATACTCAACATAAAGTAAATAAACCTATTAAATATACACTTTAAAAATTTGATTTTCTATTCTATATCAAAACTAGTATACAATTTAGCTTATAAATAACCCAATTCAAAATATTGGCAACTATGAATGCCTTTTTATACTTTCATGGCCTCAACAATACATGTAAATATTTGAATCATCTTTTGACATGAAAAACCAAAGATAATATCTACTTATGACATAATACTAGATGTGTTCTAGGTCATAACATTATCATCCCTAATATAGACTCTCTTCGTACAAATTTTAAAGATAAATAAAAATCCTTCATCTTTAGTTTATAACCAATTTTTCATGTTATATTTTAATTTATTAATGTTTTTGAGGTAAAAGCTTCAATTTAATATTTTATTATAAAATTATGTTGCAATGTTGTATATTTTAAATTCAAACATTTTATTTTATTTTATTTTTGCTTTATAAATAATACCATTCAAAATTTTCACCTCCTCCCCCTTCCCATTTTCCTACCACTCCCCTACTCCCCCTTCCCCTCCAGTTCTTAGAGAGGGCAGGGTCATGTGCCGTGTGGGAAGACCAAGGCTCTCAACCCTCCATCCAAACCTAGGAAGGTGTGCATTCAAACAGACTAGGATCCCAAAAAGCCAGTACATGCAGTATAATCAAATCCCAGTATCATTGTCATTGGCTTTTCAGTTAGTCCCATTGTCAAACATTGTTGTATTTTCTAAATACCTTTATAATAATGTGATATTTGAAATGACAACAGAACTTTTTCTGGTTAAGTATATAAGTGAATTTACCTTCTGGACTAAACAGAATCTAAAAATAAACAATGAACTCTTGTTTATGAAGGTTGATTCAACCATTTGATTGATTTCAGGGGATTACTTACCTACATTTAGGAAAGTGTTTTCATGGCATTTTGAATATTAAATACTTGGCATGGTAATGGTTTCATTCTACCAACTGTTCAAATTTAACATTTATATACATTGTGAAAAGTGTCTATAGCTATTATTTCAATTCTCTCATCTTATTTCCAGGTACATACACTTTGATGGAAATAATCACCTCCTTCATGAGCTGTATAATGCCAATGACATAATCTTTCCCAATGTAAGTCTACAAAGTGCCAGAATTTACTAAAAATCATATCAACCTGTAGATCAGTGACACACAAGGTAAAGTTTATTTGGATCAAGATAAAATAAATATTGAGTATACTGCAAAAAGAGTTTATGTTTCATGGATTTTATAACATTTTCATATTTTAAAACTGATGTTGTAGAAGTTATTTTTTTCAAATAGCTAAACAGTTACTTATTGTGATGAACAATTCCTTAAATCCTCTGCTACAAAAAACAGTAGAAGACAGAAATTATAGCTTTTCATGTATTAGTATTCCAAACATTTCTACATATTCCCATATGCACTGAAGTATTAATGTATATATGTATATATATATATATATATATATATATATATATATGACAAATATTAATAGGTTACTGAGCTTTTTGAAAGCCATCTATAATCATTAACACACCAAGAAAATAAAAAGTTAAGAACTATGGGAAAACATACGGATTAGGAATGGATAAAATAGCCCAAAGAGACAAACATCATATCACAGTGAAATTGTACTGATTTCTTTCAAAATAAGGAAGACTATAAAATATACTCTAATATCCAATGAGAAGACTCACTGTACCTCCCATAATAATTCAGAAAAAACAGAAGGGTTATATGACCAGCAAGAGAGTGTGAAATGGATGTAGTAGGCAACTAGTGTTCCTAGTGTTAACTAGTAACTAACTAGCATTAGTCTCTGACTTTATGACAGTCTTAGCACAAAATGCATTACAGGTTTAAACTAACTCTAATTTTCAGGATAGTTATCTCACAAAAAGCAAGAGGACAGAATATTAGAAACTTATGGGAGATAGTCCACAATCTCTACAATTCAGAGAGAAGAGCAGAAACAGTCCAAACATATATTATCCAACTCTTTGTTTCTAAAATTGAAAGAAAATGAATGTGCATTATTTTAATAAATATCTGAGTGGTAAAAGCATATGTATCAGTTGAATCAAAGAATGTGAGAACATAGTACTCAAGGGAGCAAGATTCAATCAATAAATTACAAATAGATAAATGAATGAATGTGAAAATTGGAAAGTTCAAAAGAAAACTCATAACATTTTTGGTCATGTGAGTTTGTATTGGTGGGGTACATATGTATTTATTTCAGATAAGTTGAAGGATTCTACTTTTCTACAATGTGGATCCAGTGGATAGAGCTTGTGTTGTCAGACGAGTGTCTGTATGTGCTACAACATCTGCCTTGCTTGGCCCTTGAGAGATTTCTCAGGGATAAGAAGGCATTCTCTATATTTGTTAACTTGCTTTTGTCCATTGATTTTATTGGCTCTCTTTCCCTTTGAAAACAGTTGCTGGAGGGGCCTGGGGAAATGCTTCTGTGGTTAACAGTCTTCGGGGCTCTTGCAATAGACCTGGGGTTTAGAGTCTAGCATCCACTCAGTGGCTCACACTCATATGATACATATAAACACAAGTAGAAATATTCTTATCCACATAAAATAGATAAAAATTAGAAGAAAGCATTAGCAAAATTCAGCTGTAGCAGTATCAGATTAAACTATTTGATATTAATGTTTACCCTCCCTTTGTTTCCAGTATAATTTTTTCTTTTTTAAACAATATTTTTTATTTTACATACCATCCCAGTTCTCCCATGATCCCATCCTCCTTCTACTCCATCTTCTCTCCAACTCTGAGTCCCCAAGAACCATTTTTTCTTCTTACTCTACACTTGAGGAACCTCAAATAGTCCTATGTCCTCAATTATCCTCTATGAATTCAGTTCTTATTTGTCCTGTGAATCTCTTCTCCTGAGATCTAACCCATATTTTTGGTTGTATATCTGTATTTGGAATTCTGAAGCAATTCCACCTCTGTGCATCCTCAGTCCTCTTTCATTCTTTGAGAATAAAAACCACCATATCCCTGTGTCCACAGTAAAGCAGGTTAACATCATTCCTGGTTTCCAGTAAAGTTTGTGCTCTCTTTTAATAATTCCTCTGTCTTCTTAGTGTGATTTGTCATTGCTCTATATAAGTAGTGCCTATGGATCTCCCTTCAACTTGATGACCAGCTTCCTAATCTCTGGCTTAGATGTTATTACATGGCTCATATCTGTTTATAACTTTGAAACCAAGTGATGTTTGAAGACAGAAATGTTAATGTTTCTGAATTAGGAAAAGCCTTCCAATATCATAATTTATTAATATGAAATTTAAATCTTTCAGAAACTGGCATTTCTATGCATATATGTATTTTCTAATAAAATAAGCCTTCTCAGTTAGATTAACCAAATTGTTTCACTACTTTAACAGTATACATTAAATAGGTTAAATCTCTGAAGAAAAATTACAACCTCCTACAGAGCTAGTACTTGCATATCAGTTGGGCAACAAAAAAAATAGATGCAGGTCTTTCACAGAAAGCTAATGGCATAAACATGTAATTTTAAACAAAATTATTAAGATCTTTACATTGTCTTTTTACATTGATTATGTTCACTAGCCATAAAATTTCAGACAAAAATCTTCATTTGAAAGATAACATGCTATAATGTATGATGTGGGTAACCAAGATCTTTCCCATGAGGGGTGGTGACTCGTGATCTGAGGCCACAGCGCCAGACAGATATGCCGTGCAGAGAGAGCTTGTGCATGGAGTTTATTTAGTGGATATTGGGAATTGCATTAGAATAAGGTGTTATGGAAGAGGAGAAGCAAGAGAGGGAGAAGGGGTGGGGACAGAAGAGAATAAAATAGGAAGAAAGGGAAGGGAGGACTGAAAACCAAACTCTTCAGATGATGCAAGGATAGAGAGAAAGCTAGCTAGAAAGGAGGCAGGAAATCCCTTGCCTTAGGGGAAAGGAAGAGATTGGGAGTGGGCACAGAATGTCTCTTAAAGGGACAGAGTACACAGGTGACAGCCCAGCAGATTTATTTTCACAACATTCCTGACTTTTTCTTATATTAAAAATATAAGGAGCTATAAACATAGTAGCACAAATGCATTTGTAGTATGGTTGAGCATCTCTCGGGTATATTCTCAATAGTGGTATTGCTGGATCCTGAGGTAGGTTGATTCCCAGTTTCCTGAGAAACCACCACACTGATTTCCAAAGTGGTTGCACAAGTTTGAATTCCCACCAGCAATGGAGGAGTGTTCCCCTTACTCCACATCCTCTCCAGCATAGGTTATCATTGGTGTTTTTGATTTTAGCCATTCTGATAGGTGTATGATGGTATCTCAAGTCGTTTTGATTTGCATTTCCCTGATGGCTAAGGAAGTTGAACATGACCTTAAGTATCTTTTGGCCATTCGAACTTCTTCTGTTGAGAATTATCTGTTCAGATCATTGCCCCATTTTTTAATTGGGTAGTTTAGAATTTTTA
>JAQHUG010000463.1:350640-366465 GCA_028555095.1 Dicrostonyx torquatus | reverse complement strand
ACAGCTCTTTGAAGAGGTTGAAGACTATTCATACAGAATATAATCTCTATGTATCTAAAGAACCTGATTAGTCTAGCTATAAGTATGACAAACATAGATGACTATTGATCTACAATTCTTAATATCTATATGACTTAAAGACTAGAGATTCTAGCAATTCTACTTACGTGATTGAAAAGTGAAAACTGGGAAAGATTATATTTTGGTATGTTTTCTTTTACTGTTTCAAATAAAATTGAGTTTACACAAGGAGAGAGCCCCTGCCAACATCCTCCACTCTACATATTTCAATATATTTTAATAACAAGAAATTTTATCAGATGTACATTGTACATAATGAAGTTCATTCTTCAGCTCTCTAGTGATGACAATTATTTCCTTTGCTGACTTTATAAGATAATTAGCTACCATGTGATTGCTGGGAATTGAACTCACGACCTCTGGAACAGCATCCAGTGCTCTTTATGCTCTGGGACATCTCTCTGGCTTTAGAAATGTAAGGTTCCATCATTGTTTCTTGATGGGAAAATAAAAATTTATCCATTCTTGGGTCCAGCTATGGATATTGTTGTCCTTAGAGTCAAATATGAATATCTTTCCACCTTGCAACATTTCTGACTATGCTAATACTATGTAAAATCACTCATATTTATTATTCGGTATGTAATTTTCTTCACTTTCATTTATAATTAATATTATTTCCCTGTTACTTATTACTAAGTTTATCTAAAATGTAATGTGTTAGTCATATTCTGTAACTCTGACTCTCGAATAATTTTGGAAAAATTGAAGTAATAAAAGGTTCATCAGAACAAATAGAGCCTTGTACCCTAATAAAATTTGGACAGCAGTGATGAAAGCTGCCAGCATT
The DNA here is from genome assembly GCA_028555095.1 of Dicrostonyx torquatus. Taxonomy (NCBI): domain Eukaryota; kingdom Metazoa; phylum Chordata; class Mammalia; order Rodentia; family Cricetidae; genus Dicrostonyx; species Dicrostonyx torquatus. The sequence goes on along the minus strand of JAQHUG010000463.1, from coordinate 365,594 downwards.
TGAACATTATATATGTAGACATATAATATATACATATATGTATATAATTTATAGCCCAGATTTAAATGAAAAACACAAGTGTATATATATATATATATATATATATATATTGTCTATTATTTGTTTTACTATAAAATTTGTAAAACAAGATGAATTTTGAAAACAGGATGGCTGTTAAAAGTAATGCAGATGGTAGCAGAAAGATTGTCTTCACCACTGAACTATTAAATAGAAACACATTTGTGGTTGTTCATGCCCCAGTGAGCGCTAGACACACAACTCTGACTCAGATTGTGACATTCACACTTAGAATCTCATTATGAGAACAGGTTCATTTTCAAAAGGGAAACAATTTGATGAATCATTACTTTGGGCATCACTGTACCCCTTAATGGTTTACATGCATTCATATATTATATAACTGCCTTTGGACTGTAGGAAGGCTCAAACTTTTATGAGAATCCATTTTACTGATATGCGATAATCATAAATGATCCAGTTGATACCATTGATTAGTTTCTTCAGTATTATTTAAATTAGCCTTTTCTTTTTATTACTATTTTCAAATATTCATTATATGTACATATGCCTGCAGATATGTTCTGGATCACTTTTGTAGTTTTGTTTCATGGACTATCATTATAAAATATTCATTTTTAAAGGAAAATTTTTGCATCTTTATCCAAATCCACACCATCATTTATAGTAATCCAGGTAATTTGCTACTTTCTGTCTCGTCACACGCTCTGCATCATAGTTCCCAACACTTGGCTTCACAGGAGTAAACTTGAAGTGTTTATGGGTCCTGTCTTTATTTACTGGACATTATCTTTCCATTTTTTGTTACAAAGTGAAGAGGTCTTCATTTGCTGAGTTCCATCGCTAACTACTGTCTGCTTAATATGTTAAATCTAAGGATTAATGAGAAGCCAGAAAACACCTATATTGTGATTTACTCCATCACTTATAAAGGTGCCAAATTTGACGTGTGTTCTGTAGGAGTGGAAATAGACTAAAAATCCCAAAAGTTTTACAGCTGTTCTTATGCACCTTATAAATTTCATTTTTGTGCTTGACTTAAAGCAAACTTCAAATAAGTGTATTCCTTTCTTGGTAATGTATTACATCGTGGAAAACTGCATTATATAAATTACGTACAATGAAAGACAATCTTACTACAAATTAACATTTAAAAATAAAGATGGTTTCATTCACATTACTTTTTTTCTGTAGGTTTGTAAATATAGTCATGTGTGGTGGTACTGACAGATGTTCTAACAAAGAAATCACATTTTGTACGACATCAATTTAAATTTAATTTTATACAACATCTGATATCCTGAATTAGACATATAAAAATTTGATATTATTGTGAATTGCAAATATGTTTTTTCCAAGTGACACTTGAGTGAAGAAAACATATTGGAAATAAGCATTCATTAGCTACTCTTTTATACAGGGTTAGATATATGCAAATCATGTTAGGTATAAATTTTCTTTTCTTTTTTTTAACTTTCTTTTTATTTAGTCTTTGTGTCTTTCACATCATGCATCCCAAACCCACCCCACACCTCAAACTTCCAGAATAAAGCAAAATAAAATTTAAGAAAAAAAAAGTGGGGGAAAAGGGAGAAAGAGTAAATAACATCCTGAAAGCAACAGTGGGACATTGTGAATTAAACAATACACCCCTTTATCTATACACTTTTATAGGCAAGCATTCATTCTGAAGAATCATTGATCTGGTTTGAAGTCCCTGGTCTCTGCTACACCATCAATGAATCGTCCTCACTGGGACTCTTCCATTTTGTTGCTGCCCTTTGTCCTGGTGATCCTGCGACCACAAGACTGATAACTCTCCCGTCCCCAGTCTCCAGCAGATCACAGATGGTGGTGGGTGTTGAGTTGGGCCAATTCTGGTTCTGGGCCTAGGTAGTTGCAGGGTTGGTCTTCATGCCTATTGTTCCCTATCTTTTCCAACACTGTGAGCTCTCTAACATTGCCCTCTTAGTTCACCTTTTGCAGCTATAAGCAAGGAGTGAGACCAGTTCTCCTGTTTTTGGTTCCTCTGGGCAGTTGTCCCATACCTACACCTTCAGTTCCAGCTCTACTGTGCTTTCCAGGGGAGGTGTAGAGGGCCACCCTTTTGAATGCTGCAGCTGATGAGGGATAGGAACAACTCTCTTGCTCTTGTGACCTCAGGACCAGCTCTCTCACCTCCCTCAGACATTGATGGGCAGGCAGGCTGGCATGGGGCAGAGGAATTCCTGACATTCTTAAAGATTTGTACACCTTGTTAGAAGCACAGTGATCATACTGTTATATATTTTTTTGTCTTTTTTTATTGTTAAAAGAAAGATTTACATTTACTCCCCTTGTAAAAGACAATTAGCTTTGCTATTGACTGTAAATAATTAAAACATTCAGAGTTATCTTTACTAAAAGCCATATTTTAAAATTACTGTATGGAACATTTGTTTTAGTATGTGCCACAATTTTAATTTTCTAGATACTGGTATATAATACCACTGTATTAATGAACAAGTAAGGGTATGTGGCCCTCTAATTTCTTACATGAATGAAATGATCTACTCTAATTATCCATTATCACTGGTGGGAAACATTGACTCAGCTCTTCCCTTTTGGTATCCATTTAGTCTATCGCAACATGTATTCTTTATTTTTGCTTATCCACTATACCTCATTATTCTTACAAGATAATGTGTAGTCTCCTCTCAGAAAAATAGTTTTCCTATTACAAGTTCTGTTCTAAAAAGGACCTAAATATGCCAAGCATGAGTACAGAACTTTGGTAGCTGAAATAAGATAGCACGCATGATGCTTTTGATTATAAGAATGTAAATAACAATAACACCTACAGAGAGATAAGTGTTTTGGAAACAATCATAGCCTGTATATGCTATTATTGATTACATTTGAATTGTTCATATATATTCATAGAAAAGTCAAGTTTTCTATAATAGTATCATTATTTTCAAATGCTGTTCTAATTGTTACTGCCATCACTAGCTTTTGAAACATTAGCCTATTTTCTAGTGCATTCTCTAAGTTATTGTTAAATATGGCATGTCACTAGCTTGTCAATATGTTGAAGACAGCATTTCCAGCTAGTAGTTTAATTTTAAGAAATACCAGGATTTTTTTGGAATAGGAAAGACAAGTGGAAAGGCAGCTTCTCAGGAAAAGACATTTTGTCTTATTCTCTCACTGTTCTGTTGAGCTTTGCCTTGATCCACCATTCCCTTCCACCTGGCTATGTTTTTATTCATATTTATTGAGTTGTACATTTTTCTTTGCTTCCCTCCCTGCCTCTCCCCTCCCCCTTCAATACTCCCCCAAGGTTCCCATGCTCCCAATTTACTCAGGAGATCTTGCCTTCTTATACTTTCTACTTCCCATGTAGATTCAATGTATGTAAGTCTCTCTTAGTGTCCTTATTGTTGTCTAAGTTCTCTGCTGTTGTGGTATGTAGGCTGGCTTTTTTTTTGCTTTATGTTTAAAAAACACCTATGAGTTAGTACATATGATAATTGTCTTTCTGGGTCTGGGTTACCTCACTCAAATGAATGTTTTCTGTATTCATCCATTTTCCTGCAAAATTCAAGATGTCATTATTTTTTTCTGCTGTGTAGTACTCCATTGTGTAAAGAAGGGGATGGTCCTAGCCTATTAGGCTTATAGCCACACCCCACCATTAGTTAATTATTCTGCCCCTAATTAGCCATTAGCTAATTACTAGGGGTTGGACCATCAGGTCCCAATTAAGTATATAAGGGTCGATTCACGTGGTAAGCTCTCTCTCTGCGCATTGCGGGTCTGCCAGCGTCTTCGGAGAAGCATGATTCCAGAGTCTGGTATTGTAATACTGTGTGTGTTCCTTTTTCTATTGAACTGTATGTTATATATATAAATATATATATATATATATATATATATATATATAGTTTGGGTGATAATTAATTAATATAATAACAGTGTAAATGTACCACATTTTCCTCATCCATTCTTTGGTTGAGGGGCATTTAGGTTGTTTCCAGGTTCTGGCTATGACAAAGCTGCCGTGAACATAGTTGAGCACATGTCCTTGTGGCACAATTGAGCATCCTTTGGATATATACCCAAAAGTGGTATTGCTGAGTCTCGAGGAAGGTTGTTTCCTAATTTTCTGAGAAATTGCCACACTGACGTCCAAAGGGGTTATACCAGCTTGCATTCCCACCAGCAATGCAGAAGTGTTCTCTTTTCCCCCACAACCTCTCCAGCATAAGTTGTAATCAGTGATTTTGATTTTGGCCATTTTTACAGGTTAAGATGCAATCTCAGAGTTGTTTTGATTTGCATTTCTCTGATGACTAAGGACGTTGAACATTTCCTTAAGTGTCTTTTAACCATTTTAGATTCCTCTGTTGAGAGTTCTCTGCTTAGGTCTGTACCTGGCTATTTTATGCACTTACCATAGACATAGAAACAAAGTCAGTTAACTTGAGATTTTTAATAACTAAAACCATGAGTGAGATTCTTTTTTCCTTTTAAGTTATTATTTCTCAGTGATTTGCCACAGGAATAAAAGCATTACTGTCACACTTTCATTTCTTCATTTATTATTTGTCATGTATTATTTAGTTATAGCATTTAATTACTGCTAACAGATTCCAAGCAACAAGTTGTTTTACAGAGCTATATTCAGTTCTGTTAGATATTTTTTATTTTACAGAAGGTAAAGAAGTTTCAGAGCTGATTTACAGAATGATAAAAACTACTATGGGTTAAAATTAGTCATCAAGCCAAAGATAACTTATTAAAATATTTAATAGCACTGTTATGCTTATTTTATTGATAGAGTTTGAATCACTAAGCCTACATTTCTGGTCACTAATTGCATGTGTTAATTTTTTAAGCTATTTTGTCTTTTTAATTTAATAAAATACCCTCCCAAATATGTATTTGAGGTGAGTTGATATAAAAAGTATGAGACATTATTGATAGAAAAATCTAAATTTGAGAGCTAACATAATGGAAAAAAGGAAGCATAATAGTGGCCAATCAGAACCCTCATAATAGTGGCCAATCAGAACCCTCATAATAGTGGCCAATCAGAACCCTCATAATCTGTTTTCATACTAGGGCTACTCATGCTTGTCCACAGTTGAAAATTTCTTCTCAGAAGATGTACAGACAATCCAGGAAGTTGATATATTTTTAAAAAGATACTGTTCTCTGTTTGTAAGATCATAGCAGGACTTCACATTAAAGCATCCATATAACTGTACTTGCCTAATCCTAATTAATATTACTAATAAGGCACACATAAATGATATATCTACATTAGACTTTATGATAAAAGTACAACTGGAAAAGGTAAATAGTTGTTTTTCTAAGAACAGGCATTTCCAATATCAACATAGAAACCCTCACCCTACATGTGAGCTGTAATGTATGTAATCATGTTAAGCTGCTTCAGATTATTTGAGTGCATCTTAATAGCTATATTTTTCATTGTTACTTACAATAGTAGTCTAGCACAAAATAGTCCTTCTCTGCTCTTAAAACATAGTAGTTTTTAATTTCACTATGACCTGTTTTCAGTAGTTTAATGACATGGATTAAGTTTGACTGGAACATTAGACTTACTGTGGTATTTAAAAGTAGGCTATGGTAATATTATTACTTTATTAATTAAATAAGACACAAAAATACTTGATTAAGTATGTTTGATGAAATGAGTGTTGTATTTAAGTCAAATTATAAATTCTACAATATATACATTTTCTTCAGTGAAAGGATTGTCTAACATGTTCTCTTTGTCTCAGTCTCTCTCTCTCTCTCACACACACACACACACAGACACACACTTTTCTCTTAAACATCAATCATCAAGCACTGAATGTTATGAATAATGCACTGTTAGAGATTTATATAAGTTAATGATTTTGTATTACAAAGCAAACCAATGTAGATATTTTGATATTCTAACTTGATTGCCACTTCACTGATGTCCAGGCAACTATATTCCATAATTTAATAAATAATTTTAATGAGTTTAAACGTGAAATTGGATCATAAAGTCAGAAATAGAATATTCTCCCTTAGATTAAAAACAGCATATAGAGTGGGGGAAAAAAGCCTTGTAATGCTTGTGTGAATCTTCATATGATATACAGTACTAAGTGACATTTGACAAAGGGGTTGAAATAATGGGGGAATAAATGATACAGAAGAAAGTAAGGTTGAGGAATTGCAATTTCCCCCTGTGGATATAATACGTGGCAAAATCCTCAACAGCTGAGAGGATAATAGACGTTGTATATCCATCTGGAATGCCAAATACATCGCATTCAGCAAGACATAAGGGCAAACAGATGGGTAGCTTACTCTTGGTACTGTATTCCCAAGATCTAAAATATTCTATTCGAATAGCTAAGGGCACAAGAACTTAATATAATAGCTAGAGTCTGTGGTAATAAACAAAGAGGAAGAAAGATTATGAATGTTAAAAAACGGTATGATAACAACATATAATTTGTGAAAAATAAAGCAAAAAATAAATATTTTTATGCGGTATATGCAGTAATTGTCCCAAACATTGACTCTTTTAGCTTGTAATAATATTAGTGGTATGTCTTACCAATTACTAAAACTGTATTTTAATCCATTGAATTGTAACTGCATAAAATAATGTTGGGCAATATTGAGATGATGGTAAAGATAAAATTTACATTGAAAATTTACATTGAGTTCATAATTTTCAAGTCTTGGTGATTGTCAGTATCGTTAATTGTTGATGTATATTTTATTTCTTGATGTCTACAAAGTAAATTTAGAGTATAGAGTCAAGAAAAAAGTAGTCATAAAAACAACTAAATAATAAATTTCTTTGTAAACCAAGTCAATGAAGTAGGAGATGTGTTTTAAGTCAAAAGTCCTGTCATTAAAACAAATTTTAAAGAAAATATGTATCTAACCTATTTGATGGGGGAATTATGGTGAAATAAAGAGGTTATAGTTATGAGTTTTCCACACTTATAATTATTAGGAACAATATTAATATATATAGTAAAATATAAACCTTATTTATTTTGGTTAACCAATTTTCATGTTAGAATTTAGTAATATATAGAAGAAAAACTTTTTAAAAATCAGAAAAGCCAGACAGTGGTGGCACATGGCTTTAATCCCAGCACTCAGGAGGCAGAGACAGGCGGATCTCTGTGAGTTCGAGACCAGCCTGGTCTACAAGAGCTAGTTCCAGGACAGGCTCCAAAGCTACAGAGAAACCCTGTCTCGAAAAACCATAAAAAAATCAGAAAGAAAAGAGGTTTCTATGACTTTACAATACACACACATATATATTCTATATATTATATGTTATATGTATATATAATTTTGTCTGTTTATTTGTGTCAAGGTAGACTCATACTATGTAGCTCTGGGTGTACTGGAAATCTCTATGTAGACTAGGTGTCCCTGGAACTCACAAAACTACACTTCCCTTGGACTCCAGTGTTCAGGGGTTAAAGGGGTATTCCTGAATACATGGAAAAAAAAATAAACGTTTTAGGTAATGAGTCAAACAACACACTAAAATTTTAAAGAGAATTTCTGATTTTGAAATTGTCTATGATTTATTCCAAGAGAATATATTTTATTTATACTTTTGCTGTGAGTTCAAATTCTTGGTCTTGGTTTTTATTACACTCATGTTTTCACCTCTTACAGTCCTTAAGGAAGTTCCAGGATAAATTCTTCATTCTGCATAATTTTTAAATCATATATTTTATACTAAATAGAAGTATGAGTGTGTTTGGTAAAAGATTATGAACCAAAAAATCACTCTTTACATTTAGTGGGTTTTTTTTCTACTCAGATGTTCATCGTTGAATTCTGCTGATTATGTCAGCTGCTTCTGGGTGCTCTGTCAAATGTCACATCAGATTCTTTCTGCCTAGGAACAAGAAGGCACTCTCTTTTCTTACAAACTGAATATATAAACAAGTATTTCTCTTTTCTTACACACTGAAGCTATAAAAACAAATATTTGAAAAAGTCACAAATGTGTTGCCTATACATTAGAAATATTAGATGGCATTTAACCACACACTAAAGGACAGAAACAGTTTCAATATCTGTCAGAAAATCATCTAAGAATTGCTTACTATTTAGAGAATAGAGTAGTTTTTTTGTTATTGTTACTTTATTGCTTATCTGTATGTATTTATGCATTCATTTTCCTTTGTTATCAAGGAAACAATTTTAAGAAAAAATACTGTAATTATGTAGACTTAGATGCCATTCATTACTTACTTGTCTTTTAGAACTCCTACGTGATTTGATTAAATGTCAATGTTGTAATGAAAACCTAACCTTGTGGAAAATTCTGTCTCCAGTTAACTATATCAGAGAAGTATATCGATGTGAAGCCAGCACTTCTCTTGTTGATAATTTCAGGTGTTTGAAGATTTTTATGATCAACAGACCTTCCTAACCTACAGATCCCATTGACAAACAAATGCTACCTCACTTTTTATCTCATCTTTGGAAAACTCGCCTCAGATTTTGTAATGGGATCCCTGTTCATTTCTGTTTTTGATGAAATAATACTTTAGACATTTATAGTGTTTTATACATTTCTGCTCCTTTATTTACATCTTCTATAGATAAAAGTAAGAGAGATTATGGTGTCGGCGTGATTTCTTGAGAAAGGCAGGGAAGCGAAAACAAACCATGACCTCCAATATTCTGTGCACTTCATTCGATTTTAAACAAGAGAAAGGGATTCATGGTTGAGGAACATTATTAATATACACATTAATCCAGAAAACATAACCAATTTGACTACTTAACATTTAGGGAAGTTTGAGAGCAATTTTCAACTTAATGAGAGAGCTCTAGAATGACTTGGAAATGAGTATCTCCAAAAATGTCTGTGAAAGATTATATTTGTTACACTGATGGAAGCTAGAAAACTAATGCTTGAGGGCAGCACCATCACTGGTGCTAAGAACACTGATCATATTAGGAGGAGAAAGGGAGTTGAGGATCAACATTTCGGTTTCCGTTCCCAGACCAGAGATGCTATGTGACCAGTCCACTCAAATTCCACCTACCGTGAATTCACTGCAATTATAAATTATATGCTGGAACAAACAACAAAATTAGCTTTTCTAAAGAGCAGGAAAATAAACAGCTCCTTTGAAATGTAATTACAAAGTTGCTGAGTATATTTTTATTGACTAAAAACAATGTACTCACTCTCCCCTGAGTGCCTGGATATTTTAAGGCTTCTTTTCAAAACAGACATAAAAATTACTTTTTTTTAAAAAAAAATTACAATCATAATTGTATGCAAGGGGGCACAGTAAAGAAGTGTTGACATCACTGCTCTATTAAATCAAAGTTTTGTTGTTGGAGGGAGAGTGAAAATATCCGTCATCATCTGCAAGATTTCAGTACAGAAAGCAAAGGGAGCAGACTGAACATGACCAGCAATATAGACATCAGCAGGGCTAGAGAAGCAGGGGGGAAGAAGAGAATAGTAGAGATAGTGATATAGCAAGACACAGAAAATAGATCAGACCACATGAGAGAGTAAAAGAATAAGAAAGAACACAGGAAAATAGGACATGGATATAGAGAATGTAGAGTGAGACAGGTAGGGGGGAAATGTTTATTTTTTATAATAAATTACTACAATTTAGCAATCATCAGCCATTTTGTTTTGTTTCCTTTTTTCGTGGTTACAATAACTGCTTCCTCTGTTAATGTGTTTTTATTAACATGTATGAAAGGTTATAAATCTAATAAAGTGAACTTCATTAGCAAATATATATTGACTGCTTTGAGTACTTTAGGTAACTTTTTGATTGTGTTTTAAAAATACCTCTCAATTGCTTTCCTTAGTTTTGAGATTATATTTACATTATTTCCCTCTTCCCTTTCCTCCTTCCAAATATTTCCATATAAACCCCTTTGTTCTCTTTCAATCCTGTGGTCATTTCCAATAATTGTTATTATAATCATGGACACACACACATGAAATTTAACCAAATCAGTCTGTATAACAGTAACTCTGTCTGACTCTCTCTCTCTCACTCTCTCTCTCTCTCTCTCTCTGATGTGTGTATATGAATGTGTGTGTGTGTGTGTGTGTGTGTGTGTATGTTTGTGCAGGGCTGATCAATTGATATTGGATAACAAATGTGTATGATTTTCTCTGAGGAAACTGTTTCTTCCACCTGGGACATTCCCTAGTTGACTGTAGTCTTTGAGACTTCATGGGCTTCCCCTGACCATATAATAGCATGTCTACTATAGTCCTATGTTGAAGTAGTCATTGATGATGAAACTTTATGGATTTAGCTTTTGATATTCATAGGAAACACATTTAAAAGTATGTATTTTGTGGGGCTTGAATGCTTATTTGGTGGTTAAGCACACTGGCTGCTGGTCCAGGAGAGCCATTCTTCTACTCAAAGATTCCCCCAAGGTAGTTCACAACCTTTAACTCCAGTCCCACACAGGAGAGCTGACGTCATCTTCTGGCCTTGCAGACAAAACAAACAAGGAAACAAAAATTAACAACAAAAAGAACCAAAAACCAATACTATACACACAAAATTTAGAAGTTATTGATCTTTATTTTCTATACGCACTAACTTCCAATATATTTCAGAAGGGGGATTCAGAAATCCTATCCCTAGAGTCACAATGTGGGAAGATGTGAACTGGACTCCAATTTTCCCCAGAAGAGCAGTGACAACCCTTAACCTCTCTGAACAATCTATATAGCCCCAAATTTTAAATGACTGGTGCATCCTTCAAAAGTGACTTAATAGCTGGGCCGTGGTGGCACATGCCTTTAATCCCAGCACTCGGGAGGCAGAGGCAGGCAGATCTCTGTGAGTTCAAGTCTAGCCTGGTCTACAAGAGCTAGTTCCAGGATGGGCTCCAAAGCCCTGTCTTGAAAAAACAAAAAAAAAAAAAAAACAAAAAACGTGACTTAGTTCTCAATTATTTGCACAGTTTTAGCATGTTTATGACTATATCAACTAAAGTGTGGAGATCACAATACAGCTGTGACTAACAGGTCTCTTCCATTTCATTTTCCATTGGCTTGTTCTCACTATTTCATCTGATATTAACATTTTTATTTGAATTTTAGGTGTATTAACATTTCAAAACATTCTATCATTGTATCTATCTTCAAAGTAAGAAATTTAAGCAACTTTCTTTTAAAAAAAATACATGGGTATTCGCCCACATGTCTACTCTTCTATGTCTGTAGATGTAATTTAAGTTTAACTTGCTTTTATACAGTATCAAAAAGTTTTATTTCCTCTTTCTTGCTTCACTTGTTTGACCAATCAATAAGTTATATAAAAGTGTTCACAATGGCTTGAAGGGAATGCTGTGGAATGAACTGTGTGTGTTCCTGTGGCTTCCCATTTGTTCAGACAAAAAATCCACAGGATCATGGAGCTTGCGGTGTGAGACCACTAATACTCTATGGGTAAGGTACAGAAGGTCATGAGGCAGCAAAGATCTTTTTGTTGTTGCTAAAAGAGTTCTAGATGAAGCCTGTAATTTAGTAAGGAGATCATTTAAACACTCAGATTTTCTTTATGAAACAAAATGAGAACAAGCTGGAAAGTTATGACTTGAACCCATGAAATGTTATGTAGAGCTGTTGAGTTAAAAGCAATTGACCATTTACATTCAGGGTGCTCTCCGTGTGTTTTAGTTAAATAATTTGATTACCTCATTCATTTGCCAGTTTAATTCACAGAAAAGTCTTGGGAGAGACATTTTATCCCTGCTTTAGTCACTATTAAAAAAAAACAACAACATTAAAACAAAAATGAAAGCCTTGGAATGAAAATTACACATCCCAGTTTATAATTGCTGCTATGAAATGTTAAGTTGACATCCCTGTGGCTACTGGGATCCCCTCTAGAGCCAAGTCTCTTGCCAACCCTAAAGTGGGTCCCTTAATTAAGATATCTTCTTCCCTGCTCCCGTATCCACCCTTCCTCCATCTCAAACATCCCTCTCACTCAAGCACTCCCCAATCTTTCCATTCTCCCTTCTCTCTCCGACTCTCCCCTTTCCCCCACACTACCTCCACTCCCACCCCTATGCTCCCAACTTTTGCCTAGCAATCTTGTCTGCTTCAAATTCCAGAAGGATCTATATATGTTTTCCTTTGGGTTCACCTTATTACTTAGCTTCTCTGGGATCATGAACTATAGGCTCAATGTCCTTTGTCTATGGCTAGAATCCACTAATGAGTGAGTACATACCATATTCATATCTCTGGGTCTGGGTTATATCACTCAGGATAGTTTTTTTTCTATTTCCATCCATTTGCATGCAAAATTCAGGATGTCATTTTTTTTTTTTTACCACTGAGTAGTACTCTAATGTGTACATGTTCCACACTTTCTTTATCCATTCTTCCATTGAGGGGCACCTACGTTGTTTCCAGGTTCTGACTATTACAAATAATGCTGCTATGAACATAGTTGAACAAATGCTTTTGTAGTTTGATTGGGCATCTCTTGGGTATATTCCCAAGAATGGTATTGCTGGATCTTGAGGTAGGTTGACTCCCAATTACCTGAGAAACTGCCACAGTGATTTACAAGGTGGTTGCACAAGTTTACATTCTCACCAGCAACGGATGAGTGTTCCCCTTACTTTCCAGCATAGGCTACCATTGGTGTTTTTGATTTTTGTCCTTGGGAAGTATAGGAGAGGGTGCCTGAACTGGCCTTGTCCCATAGTCACACTGATGAATATCTGAAATATCACCATAGAACCTTCATCCGGCAATGGATGGAGATAGAAACAGAGAGACCCACATCGGAGCACTGGACTGAGCTCCCAAAGTTCAGTTGAAGAGCAGAAGGAGGGAGAAGATGAGCAAGAAAGTCAGAACCACGAGGGATTGGTCCACCCACTGAGACAGTGTGCCTGATATAATGGGAGCTCACCAAATACAGCTAGACTGTGGAGATTAAAGGAATGCACTACCAGTGCCTGGCTTGAATGATATCCTTTATAAAGCAATATTTTTTTAAAAAAAAAAATGCTCTCGAGATTTTTATCCTTGAAAGCAATTCCTTCTCATTTTTTTATCTCAGGGTCTTACTTGTTAACGAGAACAGTGATAGAGTGTAGAAAAAGTGTAGAATTTCAATCACTGTTGTGATTTAAATATGAATCTAGTACCCAAAGTTTACATTGAAGACATGATGCTCCGTGAAGTTGTGTTCAAAGATCAGATTTAGGGAACTACTGGAACATGAAGGCACGGACCTCATCTATTGAGGAAGCCATGAATGAGTTAATTTAGAACTGGAGACTAGATGGAACAGTAAGATAATATCAGCTTTGGTTTTGGAGCGGTAACACGATTACCTTAAGTTTGCAGCCGGACAAAAACTGAAATCTTGCCTCCAAAAAAAAAAAAATGAAAAGAAACAAACAATAAAGCAAATAGCAACATTAATCACATTGTGAACAAAGTCTTAGAAGGCATCCATTATTGATTCTCTGCTATTTTATTCACATACAAAAAATAATAATACTGTTGATTTGCGAGTATCCCCTAACATGCTTTTTCTGGTCACTTGAGTTTATGCGCTATGTCTGCAACCTATCCTTGCTAGTTGCTCTGTGTGATGCTATTTTACTCTTCTAAATAGCACACACCACATCTTCAGAATACTTTCACATCATTGAGAATTGGCCACATGTCAAATATTTTGGTTCCTCTTTCTCCTAGTCCTGTCAGTCAATTTTTTTTTTTTTGGTGTGTGATAGTAAAATTCTAAAGTTTCTTAAGATGCATCTTGATTCAGATTATCAAGAACAAACTGTGCAGTGTCCTGAATTTGTTCTAATTTCTGAACACTTGTTCCCTGGTAAGTTATTCGCACTCATCAGCAGACATATTGATGCCTGTAGCCTTCTCTCTGGACTTCCAAACCACATTCTGGACCTCTACTCGGCAGATAAAACTTCAATTTAACCTAAGGAAATCAGACAATTTGCACTTGTGTGTACTGTCACATTTTCAAGGGCCCCTTTTAAAGATAATATTTTTCTCTGTTCTAAATGCATTTTGGTTGGATAAAGCATTCATTCACACCTTTAAATAAAGTTCTTAACCTTGGAAAATATCACAACTTTATTTGAAGTATGTAACACTGACATATCCTCTCAATTATTATCATATCACTATTATCACTTGGTGAAAATGTGTGAAAAGTCATTACGTTTGCTAGTGTCTGATTATAATACCTTGATAACAAGAATATTTTGCTAAGATCCTGCAGTAGAAGCACGGGAAATGTCATTGCTAGATTCAGACACCACAACCTTGTCATGGAATTTGGAGTAATATTGGTCAAACTGTGCTGCTAAATTCCCAGTTACATTTTGCTGGTTGGGTTGCATGTATTTTGCTGTGACTTCATGAGAGCTCTCATCTTACCATCAGTAACAGGTGATAAGGAAACTGACATGGTTGATCGGAGACCACCAAAATGTTATGCCTATGAATAGCCACTAATAATTATTAATTGAACTTTTGTTTTATCGTTACTGTTGCTTGCCCAAACTCTATCCAATGCTTATTTCTCTTAATATATAGGAAAGAAAACAAATAAAGGTCAACAAAAATGAAATAATAAAAATCACTGATATAATAAATTTATGAAACAAAATTGATGGAATCCTTCCTTGTAATACTTATAAATAAATGTGTGCCTATTTATCGGTATGCATGTGAGTGTGTGTAGAAGAAGTGTTTGCTTATTTTGCATGTGGTTCCTTTATGAACAACTGGAACATGTTGGTGTCCTTAGAGCAAACACAGGCTATTGTTCATATATATTATATACCTATGTTTTTTGTTCTTTATTCTGATAAGC
>JAQHUG010000463.1:333713-349305 GCA_028555095.1 Dicrostonyx torquatus | reverse complement strand
CTGGCCCACTTCCTTTCTTCTCCTCCCAGAACTTCCTTTCTGTCTACTCCGCCCACCTAAGGGCTGACCTATCTATAAGCCAGGCAACTCTTTATTCAACCAATAAGAGTAATACAAAATACAGGAGAACACTCCCACATCATTGTCTGATTAGATTTAAGGTCAATCAATTAAGGGAAGGAAGGTCACTACTTGTGGGAAGAGGAGAAAGAACCACTGACACTTTCCCTAACCTGCATAATTCCCAACTACACTCTGAATACTTATCTCTGTACCCACATGCAGGTACATCTTTACTAAACATCAAAAAAGTGTATCTCCAAAGCAGGAAAAGAACATGACAGAAAGACAACTGGTCAACATGCAGAGAACAGCTGAGATTGGAAAATAAAGTACTGATAGATATACCTACAACACAACCCTATAACTAAAACTCTGGGTTTTGTGGAATAAAGAGAAGAAAGCTTGCATGAACCAAAAAAAAAAAAATAGAGTGCTCTTCCATGAGATTGTATCTTTCAGATATGTCAGAGAAGTGACACCCATAAAATCTCAACAGTACGACTGCCCACACAACGAATAAATAATGAAAATGAGAACTGAAATATCAAGGTAAACAGGAAAAAAACACACAGGCTGCACCCCAAACAAAGAAATGAATATTAATAGAATAAAATAAAATATTATCATATAAATTATTGATAAAAGAGAGAGAATTGTCTTCCCCAGAAGTGGAGTGCCTTCTTAGTTACCTAATATGAAGCAGTAGGCCCTAAAAACATATAAATATAGTAAAACTAAACAGACTGAGGTTGTGTGTGTATGTGTATACACATATGAACATATATAACATATGTATATCGATATACATATTTGCATATTTCATGTAACAATAATAAAAAAAAGGGGCCATGAATTCGAGAGGGGGTAGATATGGGAAACCTTTAAAAGATAAGATAGAAATAATGTAAATACAGCATATGTTTGTATGTATGTGTGTGTGTGTAAATGTGAAAAAATAATTTTAAAATGTATGTTAAATCCTTCTTAAACCATTTCTAATCATGAATAACCACAAATGTTGTCATGTTTATAGGAAGGGAAGGAAAGGCTGAATAATATGTTTCAAAACAAGTTACATTTTCACCACCAAAATAACTCTTCCTCATGTGATGGTTTTCAAATATGATCGCTTACTATCACCTATGTTCTGTGAGGCAGTGACTAGTTTTGCACGTTGACCTGCCTACTGTGAAGCACAGGTGAAGATGTAACAGGCACACACAGTGCCATCAGGGAGTTACTCCTCTGTAAGGGTGAACTGGTGTAAAGTAGAGCTAGAAAGATATTTGAAGGCATTTGTGATTAATAATAATCAACTGTTAGTAATATTTGCTTGAACTGCAGAACCATTTCAGTTAGGTCAGCTATGATTCATTTTACCAAATAGTGTGATATTAATTTTTATAAAGCAGTCTCCATTATAATAAATAACTTCTTGAGACACTTTATTTTGTAGTTTCCATTTGGCTGACAGATTTCTCTGCCATTGACAGCTCATTTCTATAGGATCAACAGCTCATAAAAAATAATATTATTCTCCCGTCAACGTCAGGTGAAGTGAGATATGAAGAGCAGCAGACAATTCCCCACCCCTAACACACGTCCACAATTTTTGAAAGATAATAGGTATTTCCCATAAATCCTTCAACAAACTATCTCATTTGGGCAATTTGCATGTGGATGCTACAAAATATAAAAGAAGCAGCTCATTTGTAAAGTATTGTTGTCTCTTTATGTAGCATTAAAATAATATTTAGTGATGTAAAATATTAGTTTACTAACTTGTAATAACAACAGTTCTTTCTGAAGTTTTCTTTAATTTGTAAACTTCTCCACAGTTTGCAAATATGCTCTTAATTGTTGAGATCTATAATAAATTAATCATGAGATAGTATTTTAAATGACTTTTTAAAGAAAATATACACAATGGTATGGTCAGTATACCATGGTCTTCTAAGCACTGTGTAATCTCTGGCAACTGTTTTATGTTGTGTTTTCTCTCTATCTTTGGTCACCATATAGTCTGTTTTTGAATTCAAAATTATCCATGGTAATATTTGTTCCTCTATTGGCCTTATAGGTCCTTCTCTGTGCTCACTCTCCTCAAGAGAAATAAGTGGAACAATTCTCTTTCTGAGAAACCAAAGAATAATCTTTGGCTAAAAATTGTGTTGTGAACTCTTTGTAACATTTCTTATGTTTTGAGAGATCATGGAAATTCGAGCAAAGGACCATGCATGTTTTAATAAATGTTGAGCATAACATCTCTTTACTATGTCTGTCTCCCTAATTCTGAATTAGGGCCAAGGCTTTTAAATCTCTAAAGAAATACACAGTATACACAAATACATAGCCATGGAGTTTTCACTAGTAAAATCAATGGTTTTCCCTTCATAAAGGAGCAGTCCTCCAAGAGACATCAATCAAACACAGCAAAACAAGATACAGTAAGACAAGGCAAAATCCCTCATGTTAATACAGAACAGGCAACCAAATATGAGGAAAGTAAAAGAGACACACCAGTATCACCAGGAGAACATGACCTACGGAATCACCTAAGCAGGAATCATTAGAGCTCATGGAGCCTGAAGAGGTAAGCAAAGATCTTACAAAGGCCTAAACCTGGTTCCTTGTGTACAAGTTATGGCTACTAGCTTGGTGTTTGTAGGACTTCCATTACAACATTTATAGTCATTTATACAGGCATAGTTATCAATGATTTGTATAGATAATCACTTTAGAAAAATTATATAATGGTCAAAGGTTTCTATTACTAAGAGAATCTAGGGATATATACTAACTCTGCAGAATATTATCTGTATATTGTATATTTTTTGACATATACTAATATTAATTTCTTTATTTTGGCCATGTGTAGCAGGGTCTAACAATTTAGCTAAGGTTGGTTTTGGACTCCTCATCCACTTTCCTGAGCTACCTATTGCAGAGAGTGTACAAATATGTCATCTACCATAGCCAGTCTAATCTTAATTTGAATATCTATCTGCAATTCAGAAGTGCCATGGTTATTTATCATCTGGGTAATCATGAAAAATAGTTTGTGAAAACTAATTTCTCTAAAGGAAATGATCAAATATAGAAAAAGCATTTAAAAAAACTGCAGATACTATATTAGTATGAACAGTGAAACTTGGATTGATATTATTTCAATTATTATTATCTGAAACTTATCCCAAATTAATTAAGAAAAGCCCAAACTCACAGTACTTCTGAATGTGATTGTCCCCTGGTATGTGTCAATGATCTCTATTCTGTCATTTATATTTTAAATAAACGCTGATTGGCCAGTAGCCTGGAAGGAAGTATATGCAGGACAACCAGACAGGAAGTAGAGGCAGGTCAATGAGGAAAGGAGAATTCTGGGAAGAGGGCATAGTCTTTACAGAAGAAGCAAGATGTGACGGCCCTGCTGAATGAGGTACTGAGCCATGTGGGTTGCATAGATAAGAATAATGGGCTAATATGTGTTATATGAGTTAATCAGGCCTGGCAATGATGGCGCACACCGTTAATCCCAGCACTCGGGAGGCAGAGGCAGGGGAGCTCTGTTTGTTCGAGGCCAGCCTGGTCTACAAGAGCTAGTTCCAGGACTGGCTCCAAAGCCACAGAGAAACCCTGTCTCGAAAAACAAACAAACAAACAAAAAAGAGTTAATCAGAAGCTTGATCTAATGGGCCAATCAGTTTATGATTAATGTAGACCTCCGTGTAATTTCTTTGGGACTTAACAATTGTGGGAACCGGGCAGGACAGAAACCTCAGACAACAATGCCCTATACAGAGGCAATTAACTCAAAACAAGATATTTAGTGGAGGACCTTAGCTATAGCAGAAGAGAATTATATACTCAATGAGACAATCTGCCTGCTCAGAGGAAAGATATTTCTGGAGACTTCAGCAGTGTAGCCAACTGTAGGCAAAAAGAAAGAAAGAAAACTACAATGAAGGGGAATGACTCCTGACACCCTTGAAAGAAATATCTTCTTTGTTGATGTCCAGTCTCTCAATCTGAGAAAGTAAAGAAGCTTATAGAGATACTTACATAGTGGTAACTCATTAATGTAGTCCTACCAAGTTATTTCTAAGCTTCTAGTAAGACATCTTTGTATTTTATAAACTAGTGGGGAGTTTATCATTATGACTTAGCAAAGCCATTGCCTAAATGAATGTATGTTAAAACACTCTGTCCCTTTCTAATGTGTTTTCAAGTTGAATGTCCTGTAATCCCTTTCAGAAAAAAAAGTTTGTGTTATTCAGATTGAATTCACATTTAAATATATCTAAAATTCATTTAAAATCTGATTTATTCATTTAAATCTACAAGAGTATTTGTTGTAAATGCTTTATTATATATTAATTGTTAAAGGTGATATGTTTTATTACATTTCTATACTTGTATACCATGTAATTTGAGCATTTCGCCTTCTCTGATAGTCTTTTCAACATTCTTTTCTACTTTCACATCCTCAGTAGCCCCCCCTTAGCTTCCTATCATTTTTGAATCACATAAAGTCACCATATGATCAAACTAAATTTGTTTCTTTGCAGGAGTCCAAATAGTCAAAGTCAGCCGGAAATAGAGAATAACGCACTCATGTTTACCTTTGAACATTAAGTTTCAATATATTCTCTTAAAATGTGATGTTGTATTTCCAGGTGTGTGTGTGTGTGTGTGTGTGTGTGTGTGTGTGTATGTGTGTGTGTGTTAAATGCTTGCCTTGTGTCTGTGTGCCTTGTAACCCTATGCATGTGCACATTAAGGGCAGAGAAGTACAGAGTGTCCCTCGCCATCAGTCTTGACCTTACATTTTGAGACAGATTCTTTCACTTTGATGAGGCATTCCTGGCCAGTGAGTTCCTGTTATTTACCTGACCCAACACCATTTGCTGAATGCCTAATTTTCACCTCACTGTTAGCTTAGGTCTTCTTATTTTCACAGTCATTTTCTTACCCTCTGAGCTAATATCCTCAGGCCCTCAAGACAATCTTATACATGAGATAGATATCATTTGTGTTTCATTTGTATATTTCATCATTTAACTTGTCACTTAAAATTCAGATGATTTCAAAGCAGTTATTCTAATCTGGTTTATCAAAAGCAATACGGAGGCCTCTTTGACAGATCAATAAAAATCAGCAGCTGCAGTGCTCATGTATGAAGTCCTCAAAATTAAAATTGTTTCTCAAAAGCTCAGATTAATATCTGTTTATAAAGCTAACAATGCTGCTCTTTGAGAAACCAATACTTTTAGCATAACATACTGCTTTCATTCTGATGTCTAATATTGGATCGAAACATTAAAGACAATAAATAAATCCTCAGTGAATTCTGTCCACTTTTAGTTTTGCGTATTTCTTGCTATAAATTTTGTGTTTATAATCTTTTTGAGCTGGATATGAACATTCATACCCATAATTCCAGTACTCAGAGGGTGAAACATGATAACTCTGAGTTTAAAGATAGTTTATGCTACTCTCAACAAAACAACTAGCTAATATTTTGGCCAAAAGAAATTTGTCATCCATACAAGTTAAAGGTGCTTCTTTGGTCTTTTAAAGTAATTTTATGGTATTTTTTAAAATTTTTTTTATAGTTTATTTGTTTTTTTTCAGCCATTTATTCCATTAAGTATCATATATATGAAAGCAACTGAGCCAAATCTCAAAGAAATTGTAATAATAAAGCCCTTCAAACGACGTTTTTTGTACAATTCCATTTGTATGACACTTGTGATTGGATGCAGGTGGCACAAGGCATGCAGTGATTCCTTGGCATGGAAAACTGTAAGACT
The DNA here is from genome assembly GCA_028555095.1 of Dicrostonyx torquatus. Lineage (NCBI taxonomy): Eukaryota > Metazoa > Chordata > Mammalia > Rodentia > Cricetidae > Dicrostonyx > Dicrostonyx torquatus. The sequence continues at coordinate 343,429 of JAQHUG010000463.1, read as the reverse complement.
TCATGACCCAGGGACTCTCTGAAGAGGAGGAATTTTTCTATAATATCATACAAAATTAATACTTGGTTAAAACTCATAAACTACAGTTCTCCAAAATATTAGTTTTTCAGAGAATTTTCAGGGAACATTCAAACAACAACCCAAAGTAAATGAAAATATATTCTAATAAGTCTTCTTAAAGAACTTGTAAACATCGAGTATGAAGATCAAAACAAAGTAGGAATACAATTAAGTTGATTAATTCACAGAGCTCATACGAATATACCGGTGAAGTTAGTTTCCCAGATCAGAGACTGGTTAATTCATATATATTAATAAGTTCAGTGACAGATATATGAAATGAAATTAGATAATGCAAGAAAGCTGAACACTCTATTATAATTTACCCACCATATCTAATGGAAATATTCTTAGAAAGGTTTTACTGGTGGAAGGCTTTTGGAAGACTTTTCCTTATGAAGTGTAAGGAAAAACAGATGCCAGGATATTCTTCATTTATATTAATATCTTTAGTAACTGGTGAGGACATTCCTTCCATGGTCAAATGAGGAGACTTTTTGATGAACCTGTGAGCTGGTTGCTGGACTCCTTCTATGCTGACTCCTCTGGCATTTCAACATTAAATAAATAAGAGCTGGATGGTGGGGGTGTATGAATTTAATCCCAGCAAAGGCAGACAGATCTCTGGGAGTTCTAGGCCAGCATGGTCTACAAGTGCTAGCTCCAAGACAGGCTCTGAAGCTCCAGAGAAACCTTGTCTTGAAACGCCAAATTGGGTCTAAAGTTCTGTTACGAAATCATCCTAAAGCTTCGGTGGTTATTTAATTGCAGACCACTGAGGCTCGGTCCCTTCATCAGGATAGTGTGTGCTTCGATACTGACTTATTGGAATATTGTTTTGAATTCCCAACAATATACCCCACTAATGTATAAATCTGTGTGTTTTGATGCTTTCATTCTGTTAATAATTCCATGACTCTCAGTGCCACAGCCATCTTTTTTTTTTCCTTATTTTCACCATGGAGTTAATCCCTTTAAGAACTTTTCCTTTGGACACTACCAATTTGTGATTTTTTTTCCTCCATGGAGCTGTTGAAACACATTTCAGAAGGAGACATCTCTCCTGGCTATGGATATTTTCTGGTTTCCTCTTGCAATATGATAATTGAATGGTCCCCTCTTTGTTCCTCACAGCACTGCACATGACTTCTCAATGAGATTAAAAATCTTTCTGAAGGGGTTTTGTTGTTGCTTATCAATCCAAGACTTCAGTACTTTGTAAAAGCATAGGACCACCCAGTGAATAATAATCTCAAGCTGTCACATATACAGTGTGTGTGTGTGTGTCCTGTGTTTCCTCAGACATAACTCTCTAGTCACCGTCCACCCTAGCAACCATGTTTTCTCTATGCAACCAGTGTTGATACATACATTAGAGTTCTTTTTAGCCCCCTAACAGTTGGTTGTCTGCAACTGCTCATATTTTGCTAAATGAAATTTCTGAATTTAGTATTCTGATTCGGTGACACTCATATATAATGCCAATATTCAAGAGACTGAGGCAGGTGGACAGTTTCTTTGCAACCAGCCTAGTATATATTCAGAGATGGTATTTTTGTTGTTTCTAAAATACTCTGTTCCAAATTAGTTCTAAAACCTTGGATGGTTATGAATTAAGTTTTATTTCTTTCAAATGGATATGATGAGTGTTTTTGATACTTACCAGAAGTCCGTTTCTAAAGCAAGACACTAACAAAAAGGCTAGCAATCTTGGTATTGCAGCAGTTTAAGTCCAGTTTCTCAGCCGGCAGAAACAAGAGGATCATGACTTCAAAGCCAACTTGGTCTACAAAGTACAGTCGAGGGTTTCCTCAGCAACATAGTGAGACAAAACAGGACCAATGGATTTGAAAAGTAGTAAAAGACCAGGCATACTTCAGCTACTCCTTAGCCCAGTGTTTTTTCTTGGTGTTGTTAATAGATGATTCTTCAAAATAAAAAAATAAATAAATAAATATTGATCCGTGTCCCTATTCAGTTTACTGATAGGTTGTCTTTTGCTTGACTGAATAATTAATTTATTTTAATTCTCAGAATTCACAATATCAAATGTAATTTATAAGTGATATTCTAAACTACAATCTTAAAAGCATGAAAGCATACACATTTCTTTTTTGTTTTATTTTTAACTTCATTTACACACAAAGCACAGTTTCTTCTCCCATTCTCCCCCTCCTTCCCTCCTCCCCTCTATCCCACCCCTCTCCAGTCCCCAAGAAGGGTAAGGCCTCCAATGGGGAGGTAACAAAGAATAAGACATCAAATTTAGTCAGGATCAAACACATCCCCCTGCATCAAGGCTGAGACAAACAGCCAAACACAGGGAATGGGATTCAAAAAGCTGACTCATGCACCAAGCATAGATCCTGGCCACACTGCCAGGGATCACACAAACAGACCAATACACATAAATCTCACCTGCATGCAGACGGCCAGGTTTAATCCCATACAGGGTCTCCAGCTGTTGGTCCATGTATTCATTTTGGCTGTCTTCGTGGGTTTTCCTATCATGATTTTGACACCCTACCTTGCTCATATAATCACATCCCTCTCTCTCAGACTAGATAAAGTGTCCTTGTGGTACAATTGAGCATTCTTGGGTATATGCTCAAGAGTGGTATCACCAAGTCTTGAGATGGATTGATTCCCAATTTTCTGATAAACCCCCATACTGATTTCCAAATTTGCTATACAAGTTTTCTTCTTGATTACCCTCCACAATCCTTTTGCTAATGACTACATTTACTTAGCCTTAAATATGGAAAATCAAGGAGGTACTGAGCTAGAATCTTCAACTTTATTAGCTAGTTTTTATAATACTGGAAAGTATTCACATTACCATAGTAGAAAAGTAATAGTCAGTCTACCTTAGCTTTGAATTATGTGTGTTACAGTAATGATTTGGCTGGCAAAATATCCCATTGTTTAATTCTGGCACAAGCATCATGGAAGTACTCAGCAACTTTCTGATTGTACGTAAAGATGACAGCAAGGTATGAAACACATGTGCAGAGCTGTTAACAAGTTGAAGAATAGTAGATAGTTAGACCATAGGCTCTTGGAGAGAAAATACTAGCTTTATGCTTTTTAATAGACATAATATCAAAATGACTTCTAATGATTTAGTTTTACAGCCAGAGGTCGGTACCATTACCAGATAGGTTTCTTCTTTCAATAGGTGGTAATCAACTAAGAGATACACAATTTGGAACTGCATAGAGAACAGGAGACTGTAGTGCTCTGTTCCCATGGGGATGCTTGTATCACATTTCTCTCTCAAAGCTCATGGATCTTTAAAAAGAGGATGGGAAATTAGAGTTGTATACTGTCACAGTAACAGTGTTATCCATATATAAAACAGTATAGGACTTTGCATATGTGAACTTACAGGGGTGATACAGGATGTACAATACCTGTGCAGTAATAGCCCAGCATGAAGCAGGGATATACACAAAATTATAACCCTATCTGATAAGGGGTTAGCTACTGAAATACTTAACTACTGAGAGGACAGTCAGCTTTATTTAAAGATTGAAAGCCCTGGGAGGGAGACCATAATCCAGTGGATTGTCACACACTGAAAAATATATGGACAACTCAAATTAGACTTGATGGGTTAAAATAAAATTTAAAAAAAGAGCATACAATACTATGTAAATGAGAAAAGATGTGCTGGATCTGGGAAATGGGAGTTGATATAATGAAATGCACTGTATGGAATTCTCAATTAAGTAAAAAAAAAAAAAAGAAGAAAGTGAAATTATCGTTCTATGGTTCATGCACCCATTGGAGACACCGAGGTACCAAGTAATATTTTCCACTATGAGAAAACTGAAAATCATATATGTTATTGAATAATATTTCTGTGCCATCTTTAGTTTGAAATTAATATTTCATCTCAAATTGCTCACATAGGAAGCAAAAACTAAGAAATAAAGGAAGAATTGTTAGTGGAAATTGTGAAATGGCTTCCCTTATTCCCAATTTTGATTGTTAAAATATTTTAACAGTTTCTGAAATTTTCCTGAATAATTTATGATGTTATCTAAGCATTTTATTACATTTTGTCTTGGGAGCTGAGTCTGTAACTCAGTTGCGCAGTGCATTCTTTGCATGGCTGAGTCCTTGGGTCCTACCTCTAGCACTGTACGGTAGATTCTTTAGATTTATAACCGTCTAATGAGGTTTAGGGAAATCAACTCAAGCTAAAAATATAATTAGAGCTCTAATTGTAGATCACACAAATAAAATATCATAGCTGACTGATATAGAAAGTAATTGAAGGGAATATTAAAATGATCAAATTTCAGCAAAGATATGAAGCAACACCTGGAGGTTATTAAAAAATAATTGTGTTTTGAGAAGAGTTGTGATTGCAACAGATTATTATTAGAAAGTATTTTGGGGGAACTTGTATAATGCTCAAGGGCCATGTTCTTTCTTGGTATGTGAAAGGCTATGAGTTACATCAATAGCAGCATATCAAATAAAAGAATGATAATATTGTAAATTGATGATATGATATAAATGGTCCCAGGGCAAAGATTCTAGAATATTTTGTAATTAATAAACATAAAGTGTTGAAAATCTCGTAAAATATATAGCAATTTTTATAAAATTTCATTAACACATCATTAAACTGTTAAAACATTCAGATTCAAGTATTATATAGGATATCAGAAGTTAACTGAGAAATAAAGTATCAAATAAAAAAATCACAAAACAAGGTAAAGACAAGTATTAAAAGCTCACAATTTTACTATGATTGATTTATAAGCTTGCACTCAATACTTGAAATTTTTTGAAACAAAAGATGGAATAAATATTTTGAGATTAAACATTTTGAGCCCTAACTTATGTTTTGTTCTTAAACATTTTAAAAAGTAAAAGAGAAAATAATTGATGTACCTATTTAACTTTTAGTGACAGTCTTTAATTTCCTTATCTTATTGTTTTATTTGAATATATCTCAATTTTGAAAGAAAATTTGATGCTGGTCAAAAGTATAAAGAAATAATATTGATATTATTTTACTTATATCAATTTTCATAATACAATCACGATATTTCAGATAAAATGAGACTTATAGAAATTACACAAGGCACCTTTGGATATCCTTTTTGGTTTAACATATAATCTTTATCTTCTGATAAATTTTGAGATAGGCAATGCTGTTTAAGCTGCATATTTGCTTTACTGTAATACTTGGTTAAACTTTAAATTAATTTTCACCTGGAAGCAGTTTGTTATTGTTGAATTGTTACACTTAAACTTGCTGTAACTGGAAACAGCATAGCAAAATATTCTAAGGTATGGATGTCATAATTACCATGTACACACAAATCTAGCACTGCAGACACAGAAGCAGGACAAAGCCATCTTGGGTTCCATAATTTGAGGCACCCTGGACAGATTGAGACCTGGTCTGAGACAAACAAGGGATGTAACTGCATTAGGAACCTTAGTGAATCTGTGTATTTGCATCTTCATAACTCAAGCTCTCAGTAGTAGGCATTTGCAGGTTCTTAAAAATATTAATGGAAAATATTGTAAGTTTAGAATGTGCTTTTAAGTCTCTGTTCTGTTCAAATTTCCACAGACTGTCTAATGTGTCAATTATGTTTCCACAAAGATCACATGATAAATGCAGCTGCTCTGGCAGCAGTGGTCCATTACAGAAGAGCATACCATATAATGCTCCACTCAACCAGAAAAAAGTTAAAAAACCAAAGATACTTTTTGCTGAAATGAGTATTGCTTTGATGATCTGAAAATATTTGGAATTAACATTTTAAATTATGACTATTGAATTAATACACAGAATATTCATAACTTTTCTTTCTTAACCTTCTCTTCTGATTTGAAAATATCACAACATTTCATAATGCATGTGCCTTCTTAATAAGCACATAGCAGCCAGGCAGTGGTGGCGCATGCCATTAATCCTGGCATTTGGGAGGGAGAGGCCGGTGAATCTCAGTGAGTTTGATGCCAGCCTGATCTACAAAGAGAGTTCCAAGATATCCTGACATCTATGACTATTATACAGAGATACCCTTGAAAAACCAAATTACAAAAAAAGAAAAGCACACATGAGAAATTATATATATATATATATATATATATATATATATATATATATATATATATACACTTAGGACAGAATAGATACAGAAAATATTAGGCTGGAAGTACATTATAAGTTATTTGGAAAGTAAGTAAAAGAAAAAAGAATAAAGTTTCTCTGTCAATACTAAATTATTATCTTTGATATATTTGCTGCAGTATTATACAAAATCAATCATAGAATTTGACTCAAAAGTAAATTAACCTGAAGGTCTAGCCAGCCTGAAGGCATCCACAGGCACACCCAGTGCCTTGTGAGGTCAAATGTGTAGCTACCAATATGATGAGAAGACATAAAGTAGAGAAATGGGAGAGACAGAATGGTTCTTACGCTCTGGTTAGAGGAAGATCTGAAGAAGCAAGGGTAGTGAGGAATTGTCAGATTTTGGTGGCCTGTTTGCCACCCAAGACCAGTCTAACATTTAGGCCCGGGTTGCTTCCCAGGGCTGTGCCTGGGTCCATGGTCCTACAACAGCCATGATCTTTGTTGATATCCATATCCCATATTGCTACCAAGGCCACATGAGGGCCTGGAGTCTGGTGGAGACTGAGGGTGCTGCCGCTGCTGGGGCCATGTTGATCTCAGTGGCAGATGCTGCCAAGGAGGAAGTGATGATATTAGGCCTGCGCTGTTGTTTAAGGCCTTTTCTGGGTCTATGGACATGCAGCCACGAGGGTCTGTATTGATGTCCATAGCTTCATTAATGACTTAGGCCTTAAGATGACTAGGGTATAGTCAGATTCCTGAATTTTTGTTGGTGTTCTAGGGCCATTGTGTCACTGGGCTTCAACTAATTGGAAGTGTCTGTGCTGCCACCCAGGGCTATGATAACATCCGAGCCCAGACAAGGTATAGGATCAGTCCTGGTTCTGTGGTCCTACTAACAGCCAGAGTCCTGATTAATATCCCACCTGATACCACAAAGTCCATACAAATATTTAGAATATGAGCCACTACCTGAGGCCAGGAATAGACCTGAGAATCAGGTTACAGATAGAACCATATTGATCTAACGGTCTGCATTGCCACAAGGTGCTATGGTGATATATGTACCTAGTATACAACCAAGGACCATGTCTAGCTCTGTGGCACTAGCACCTCCAGGGTTTGTGTTGAAGTCCATGATCATGGTACCACTACAAGCCACACATACCCCTGTGGTCTAGCCTGTGACCATGTTAGTATCTGAGGGACATGCTACTTCCAGGGCCACATTCATCAGAGTGGTCTGTGCTGTCACCTGGAGCCATGGTGTTGTCAGAGTTTGGACTGCTGCTGAGGGTCATTTCAGGGTCTGCGGTCCTACTTCAACCAGGTTCTATGTTGATGGTCATAGTCATGGTACCTGTGAAGGCAACATGGATGCCTGGGATCTGGTTTGCAACCTGTGGTCATGTTGGTATCTGAAAGCCCTGTCAACACCAGGTCCATACTGATCTGGGAGGCCTGCATTGTCACATGAGGCCATGGTGTCATCCGGGTCCAGGATGCTGTTGTGGGGCATGTCTATGCCCATGACCCAACAGCAGCTAGAGTCTAGATTGATGATTGTGGTTGTCAAACAGGGGCTATGAGGATGCCCAGGAAATAGACAGCAACCTGAAGTCATGCTGGTGTCAAGGGTCTTGCTGGGGTCATACTGTTGATATGCCTGTGCTGACAAACAGGCCATTGTGGCATAAGAGCCCTAGCAGCTACAAAGGGTCATGTCTGGGGCTGTATTCTTGCTGCAGCTGAGGTCTGTAAAGATGTCTGTGGCCCATGTTATGGTAACAAGAGTCATAGTAAACCCACATTTTGAATCGCAGGGCCCTGCTGAGCTGGCCCTACCCCTCACTGGCCCAGGAATAGCTCCTCTGTCCATCACTGGACACTGCAATAAAAAATCTGGCCCTGCAGCCCATGGGAGACCTGACCTTCACTCTCAGAGTGATGACCCTACACCTCATTAAGAGTATGTCATGAGCCTAGGACAGATGATTCTACCCCTCATCTGAGGTGGGTAGTCCCAGTGGCCCAGAGAGATCACTTCAGCAATCACTGTGATCCTAATCCTGAGCCTTTTGGGTTTGCCCACCCAAACATCCACCATATTTATGGTCTACTGGAGTACATGAAGGGACTGATGCTGCCAAATAACCAACCACAGAATCTCTATGACTCACACCAACAGCAGGACATTTAAAAGGAGTTTCAGTGAAGATTAACTGATGATGGTATGCCAGAGGCCTTGAATCTGACCAATGACTCATTGCCATGAACATTTTGTGAATGGGACTGATTGGAACAAAGTATATACTACATATTATACAACAGCTTCCAATGTCACTAGATGAATGAAGAGGATTTGGAAAGACAGGAGTAAGGAGATTATTTGTTCTGTTTGAGTTAACTTTGAGGGTGTTTTTTTTTTTATGGGGGGTGGCATGCTGCAGAAATGAGGGATAGATATGGAGAGACTGGGAGGTGAGTGGGGTTGGGGTACATAATTAAAATTTCCAAGGAATCAATAAACATCTATGTTTTAGAAAAAAGTAAATAAAGTTGGAAAATTATGACAAGAATATATTATATTGGATAACAAACAGAAAGCTACTCTTACTTATTGTCTTCTCAATATGAATTATTTAAATTCTTCTAAAAGTAGATTAATTATTTTTTGAGGGGGCAAATAAATTATATGGCTTTCTATAACTGCTAATATGTTCAAAAGTTGCATTATGAAGATAATTTAGTAAAGTAAATTCCAATGTTAAGAATTCCCAGGCATTACTCTGAAATTGGGTTATTGTGATTCTTTCTGTTGACTTTTCTGAGGATTGTATGTTCATTCTCATTCATTGAACTGAAGGGAAAAAAATAGATAGATGCAGGATTTTTCACTATACCTATGAAAAACCAACAAGAATAGGCTAATGGGATTCTCCATTTCTCATAGGGAGGTAACAAGAGATCTTGATAAGAACAATAAGAATCTGATAAATTGTACACTATCCTTTCCACTTGAAAATGAGTAATTGTTCGTACATGTGTTTTCAAAGAAAATGATCCGTAAAGGGAGTTTCACCATTAAAAGGTGTGGCTTTTTAAAGTAGGTGTGTTTTTGTTAGAGGAAGTGTGTTACTATAGAGGAGGGCTTTGAGGACTCATATGTGCTCAGGCTATGTTCATTATCACATGCTACTTCCTGTTGCCTGGGAATCGAGGTGTAAAACTCTCAGTTCCTTCTCCTGCACCATATCTGCCAGCATGCTGCCTTACTTCCCATCATGATGGTAAAATAGACTAAACCTCTACACTATAAGAGAACCAGCACAAGTAAATGTTTTTCTTTATAAGAGTTGCTGTGGTCATGGGGACTCCTCACAGCAACAGTAACATTAACTAAGAAAATATATTTAAAGAATTCGCATGAAGGATGGAGATAGAGCCAGAGACCCACATTCACACCAGAGCTAGGGATTGTGCTACCAAGGTCCAGAGGAAGGGCAGAAGGAGGGAGAAGATGAGCAAGGACGTCAGGACGGAT
>JAQHUG010000463.1:314869-332478 GCA_028555095.1 Dicrostonyx torquatus | reverse complement strand
AAAAAAAAGAATTGTGAAAGAATATACTATGTATCACTAACCCAAGAATTAAAATAGAAGATAAAAACTTGGCAAGAGAAAGAAGAGAGAAAACTCACTAAGGACAAAGAAAGCAAGTCTCCTAACCAGGAGCTATAACACAAGACAGGATTCGAATACTGCACATAATTATGCTCAAGGTCAATATAGAATTACAATGCTTCATCCAGAGAATCTTTATTTTCCTGATGTATTCATCATGAAAAAAATAATGAAAAGCATGCCAAAAGTACAAAAATGGAAAATTCTCATTTTTTCTCTTCACATTATTCCTGTATCATATTCTTTTCTGAACTTCTGAGGACTGGATTAAACATTCCCTTTCTGAATGGTTTTGGATTATTGTCCGAGGTTAGTGCTGAAAAGTAACATGCAAAATTAAGAGTTTTCAAGTCACTTGGAGAAGTAATAAAAGCCTTTATGACCTTTTTGTAAATAGTGTAGATGAGAATTAATACACATGAGATGTTTTATGTTATAATTTCCATCACATATTCTAAAATATTTTGCTTTCTATAAGAAGAAATTTGTTAAATCATATTATATATGATAAAAATAAATTAAAAAATCATTGTTCTAGAAAGCAACTAATAGTGAAACGTCAATTATTACAGAAGTAGTAAATTTAAATTTAGATCTGTGTTGTGATTTAGTAAAGAAGCACTAAGTGGAGTTGAAACATGACCAGTATATTATATTTTAGACAATCTTAGGTAGGAGACTAAAGTATTCTTTTAGAGAACTATGAGAAAAATATTGATAAAAAGTGAATAATGATTTTGAATACCACTGTGTATATTGCTAAAATATCATAATATATATATATGTATATATATTATTGTTTGCTAGTTGTTAGTAGTTATTATAAATCATCATAGTGACAGACTGTGCTTATGCTATCAGCAATATTCTTCTGTTATTTAAAATTAATATGTTATTTTTTAAATTAAATAAGATGCAAGTATATAATTTCACATTCTCCTTCCTTCAAGAACTTCCATATAACTTAATCCCTCACAAATTCATAGCTTATTTTCATTGTGTTATACACACACACATACATACATACACACATACTTACACAAATGTATACAGATGATCTCCTGATTCTACTTAGAGATTTTTTCTGTATGTATATGATTTTAGGACTGACAGCTGGGTACTTTATAACCAATTAAGAGATTCATCTCTGGAGAAGACACTTTGTCTCTCTTAAGTCTGTAGTTATTTATTGTACTTTGTATGGCAGTGGAGCCTTGTAAGGTTGCTCACTCCCACGTTAACCTGTATTGGTACCATTTTAAAAATGCCTAAAGAATAGGCAGTCATATTGCAGAAGAATCCGGGTTGGAGCTTTCTTGTTTTCTAAGAGATGCAATCTTCCTTCAGACTTCCTCATCATCTGCCTCTTTATATATTTCTGCCCCTCACGCAGGATGTGCCAAGGGTGCTAAGTTTGGGAATTCTATTCTTAATGTATCGATTTGGGCTCAATACACAACAGTTGGTGGTTCTCCAATTTCTGACCAGTTTTTGTTTTCTGTACTGGCCTCCATCTATTGTAAAAAGGAAGTTTCTTTGATGTGGAGTTGAGAGCTACACTTACTGAATGTAATGCTAATTGTTTTGATTTTCACATAGGCCTGTAAAACTTTCCTTTCAGTTTTTTGCTGTTACTTTGTTTGTATTTTTGTTTTTTGAGAGACAGGGTTTCTCTGTGTAACAATCTTGAGTGTCCTGTAACTCATTTTGTAGACCAGGCTGCCCTCAAACTCACAGAAATCTACCTACCACTGCCTCCACAGTAAAGGGATTAAAGGCGTGCACCACCACTGGTGTAAATCTTATCTATATTAGGAATAGGTAAAATTAAACTTGGAAGATGGATAACTTAGATAATTGCTATGCCATGATAAACTGCATCATAATCATTTTAAAATTATAAAATATGAGGCACTGAAATACTTTTTTAAAGGATTTTCCAAGGTATTCAAATAAATAATTTTAAAATATGTGTGCATACTCTACAAAATCAACAAAAACAGTTATCTGACATCTTTGGTGAGCAGACGCACATATCTAGTATTATTATGTTTTTTGATTTTTGTTATCACTTAGGCAAATGGAACATAACTGCTCATATTTTGGCATATCATACACATTGTAAAGTCTATTGTATTCCCTAAAATGAAAATGTAAGAGTCTTAGAAAAACATTGCAATCATGTCAGTCCCAGAGATATAGTTCTGTCACTGATAAAAAACAGTTCGGCCAAATAGGATGGGTAACCTTATTCCACAAAATAAGCTTCTTCCCAATTCCCCTCCACCTGTGAAGATCTACTTATAAAACAACATCTTACTCACAGTGTTTATCATTGACTTCATTTTTTTCTTTCAATACTTCTGAACATTTGTACATTTTTCAATGTTATTAGAATCCCAATTCTAGAAAATGGTAGGACATAATAAGCTGCAAACTGCTATTTCCATGATATAAGTTATTAATATTAATAGAATTTTCGCCCATAACTCACAACCAGTACTGCTTAATGAACAATAGAGAAATTGGATGAGTGCATTCAAGATTCAAATGATATCCATTTTTCTATGCTGAGATCTCTTAGGAACTCCAAGACAACATAACTGCATAGCATTGCAGCATAGTAGAAAAAGAACTTCTGATCATAACGGCTAATATCAGAAATGCCAGGTGATCTTCCACCGTGACAGTGGTTTTAATCAGGTTAATGGCAGCAACTAAAAAATACCTCAAACAAAACTTTTATATTAACAATATCTGCCTATGTTAATGGCACCTGAACTCATCTTAGTAAACTCCAATCTAGATTTATCTATCTATGATCTATCTATCTATCTATCTATCTATCTATCTATCTATCTATCTATCTATCTCTTCAGGTCACTGTTTACAGCTCTTTCACTCACATACACTGTATCTTTTACTGTTGGAACTATTTGGAGGCCTGGCCTCCAGCTGCTCTTCCCTGCCAGAGATCTTTACTTCTGATTTAAGTTACTGAAAGCTGTGCTTCACGAGCAAGTGTTGTCTTGCCTTGAGGATCAGAGGATAAGGTTTTCACCTGTTGGCCCACCTGACTGTTGGGTATATAAGCCTCCATAGTGCTGTTGAATAAAGGGCTTCTTACTAGGGACTAGAGGTCCATGTATCTTTCTGTGTTGTCTCCCTGTCAGTGTTTCTTTGTATGTTTCAACCTCCATCCAGCCCTAGCCCGGAGCAGCTCGGTAACTGTATGGTAGCGCACAGAGCGCAGACAGAAAGGCATTGTGCACAGCATTTTACTATTGTTTAACAACCATAATTACAATCCACAAATATTATATATCAATATATAAAGAAATGTCAAAAAATTCATTATTTCTTATCATGGAAGAAAATGGCAACTATACAAGTGTACTTCAGAAAATCAAGGCCATAGTTAGATACCTTCAGTTTTCCAAAAACTTAAACAGATTATTTAACATAATGGGAATTGTAGAACTATAATTGAAATCTATAAAACAGAATAATTGAGCACATTAGATATATAATGATATAAATATAGTGAGACAATGACTTAAAAGAAACAGTCTATTTAAAAACCCAAATGAGCCACTATGTGGGTGCTGGGAATTGAACTCTGGATCTTTGGATGATGAGGCAGTGCTTTTAACCTCTGAGCCAACTCTCTAGCTCCATGCTGGTATAGTCCCTTTGGATATCAGTATGGCAGTTTCTAAGAAAATTAGGAAACAACCTTCCTCAAAACCTAGCAATACCACTTTTGGGTATATACCCAAAGGATGCTCAATCATACCACAAGGATATGTGCTCAACTATGTTCATAACAGAATTGTTAGTCATAACCAGAACTGAAAAGCCCCTCGACTGAAGAATAGATAAGGAAAATATCGTACATTTACACAATGGAGTACTACACTGCAGAAAAAATAATGACATCTTGAAATTTGCGTGTAAATGGATGGAGCTAGAAAACATCAAAATAAGCATAGTAACCCAGACTCAGAAAGACAATTATTATATGTACTCACTTATAAATGGTTTTACTCATAAAGCAAAGAAAATCAGCCTACAAATCACAATACCAGAGATCGTACACAACAATGAGGACCCTAAGAGAGACATACACAGATCCAATCTACATGGGAAATAGAAAAGGACAAGATCTCCTGAGTAAATTGGGAGCATGCGGACCATGGGAGAGGGTTGAAGAGGAGGGCAGAAGAATGGAAGAGAGCAGAGAAAAATCTATAGCTCAATAAATCATTTAAAAAAAATTCTCAGAGGGGGACTGAGGAGGGTGATTGAGGATAGGAATTAGGCTCATCAGCACATGTGCTGTCAAAATATTTTCAGGCCTGAGTTAAGGATAAGCAGGGATACTTTTATAAGAATCCTTGGAAGTATGTCATCTTATAGAAAAATAAATTAAAATTTAAAGACCAAAAAAATGAAGACATATACAGTATATATCTGTATATTTGTGTACTACCTTAGTTTACACTGTCTTAGTTAAGGTTACTATTGCTATGAGGAAACACTATGACTGAAGAAAGCATAGGAGAAAAGGGTTTATTTGTGTTAAAATTCCACAGCACTGTTTTTCATTGCAGTAAGTCAGAATAGGAACTCAGACAGGAAAGGATCTTGAAAACAGAAGAAGATGAAGACGCCTTTAAGGGGTGTTGCTTATAGATTGCTCACATGGCTTGCTCAGACTGTTCCTTATAGAACCCAGGACCACTAGCACAGAAGAAAGCATCACCCACAGAGGGTTAGACCTTCACCCATCAATCAGTACTTAAGAAGATGTCTTAGAGTTGGAGCCTCAGGAGACTTTATTTTCGAAGCTGAGGATCTCTTTTTTCAGATAATTCTAGTTGACATAAAACTAGCACACATACTTCCACACACTTGTAGGCAGAGTTCGTGTGTATGAGTTAAAAATATCAACTTCCACACTAATTTTCTAACTCAGTGAGAGATTGTTTCTCTAGCCCCTAGAAGGAAGACTGGGACTCTCAGTACTTAATATAGGCTACATTTAATCACATTCTAAAGGATTTCTAAGTCAATAGTGCTGTATTGTCATGTGCCTTAGTCCCTGTTCTATTGCTGTAAATAAATATCATGACCACAGCAATTCTTATTAAAGGAAGGATTTAATTTGAGCCTTATTTACAGTTTGAGGATGTTAGTTCATTATTATCATTGTTGGGAACATGGTGACAAACACAGTCATCTTACTGAGAAAACTACATTCTGTTGATATCTACAACCTGATATGCAGGCTGGCAGGCAGAGAGAGAAGGACTAGGCCTGGCATGGGGCTTTAAAATCTCAAAGCCCACCCATAGCAACAGACTCCTTCACCACAGGCTACACTTCCTAACCCTTGTTAGCAATTCACAAACTGAAGACTAAGGGTGCAAGTATGTGTACCTAAAGGGGCCAATCACATTCAAACATCCAGACTGTTGGTATCTATCTAGGAGATTCACAAGCTCTTTCCTCAAAATTCCAAGTAATAGATTGCATGTATGTACCACCATGCTTATTCTTGGTATCCTTATTTAAGATTAATATATTATACTCAATTCGTATTCTGTCATTGTTCCCTGAATCTACTTGGCACATGATGCTGACAACAAAAGTTGAATCATATCTCCTTTAGATTTCATATGTAAATATGTTATCTGTTTGTCACTATAATATTTAAATATACGTTTTCTGTTTTTCAAAATATCAGGTTTAAAAATGATTTACAACTTACTTTACAAAATTATACTGAAATATAATATGTACCATATTTCCTAAAAATTCAAAACTGAGTAAGCTTGTGTTGAGTAATTTAGCGATGATAGGCTTTTTAAAATCTATTTAAATCTCAAAAATTTCCTAAAACTTTTCTGGAGAACTGAGTATGACCACCATAGTAAAATATTGATATCACCATGAAAACATAAAAAAATTATCTTCTCTTCTTCAATTGATTAACATCAAGCCATTAAAAAATTATACTCTTCAAACATATCTCCTTTTTTTGATAATAAGTAATGCGTATTTAGATTCTTATACATTTTAAGTGATTGTTAATTTTTGTTAATGAATGACACCAAAATTATTTTAGCATTATACACTCGTGATAATTATTCACATTATATTTTCTATTTCCTTTGTCTCTCATGAGACAGAATAAAATATGAAGGCCAGGGAGGACAGTTTTTAAATAAGCATTAATTAGACTTATCAGCTCAGTATCATAAACCACTAAACTATTCAGAAAAATTTATAGTCAATATCCAAATGCTAGTGAATTAGAAAATACACAGGCAGATCATGTCCAAATAAAAAATGTGGAAAATCTAATGCTGTATGCAAATTAGTCATTATTCTATACATGTAAAAGTTAAGAGAAAAAAAACTATATATATTTAAGACACGGAACACACGATAGTTAAATGTTTGATAAAAACTTGTACTTTCTTCAAATAATGTCAAAGATGCTTTCTGTTTTACTTTTATTTAGAAGAATAAATAATTATGGATAGTCGAAACCTGTTGTGAAAAGACTTTTTAACCCTCAGACTTTTAGCTACCCAAAACCTTTTAGCTCATCCTTGCAACTTTAATTGACCCCTAAATGGAACTTTCAAAAGCTAGAACTTTTAAAACTCTCATTAGAAACAATTAGTTAAGACTTCTAAGAAAATGTTTATTATGTTAATAGAAATACATTTGAAAATAATTTCAGCATATTGACTTCGAGCCAAACTTTATCTGGTTGCTTATAATGGGAAACTAGTTCATTACTCAGTACAGGTATAGTTTTCACAGTATGTAAAATTATATATCATAGCTATTCTTATATTTTATTAGGCTACAACTCATTTACACATTCACAGAATTAGTATGTGGCATTTTGCTAACTCTGATATGTAGACACAGTTTCAGTCCCATCTAGTCCCAGAGCCATCCCATTCCGAAGAAACACACAGTCTTATATTAATTATAGTGTTTAGACTATTAGCTCAGGCTTATTATTACCTAGCTCTTAAAACTTAAATTAACCCATAATTCTTGCCTATGTTTAGTTACATGATTTAGTACCTTTTTTCAGTACAATTCTCATCTTGCTTACACTGTTTCTATCTGGTGACTGTGTCTCTCTGCCTTTCTTTTCCCAGAATTCTCTGAGTATGATTGACTCACTTATATTTCCTTCCTGACTACTGGCCAATCAGCATTTTATTAAACTAATACATGTGAAAAATTTTACAGTGTACAAGAGAATTATCCCACAATAATATATGAGTTTTCATATTGTTTGGATTTTTAAATTTCAGATTAAATGAATAGAGTTATGGATGTCTAGTAAGCACAGATTTTTTTTTTTACTGAGAAAAATGCAAATCCATTTCAGAAGGAGAAAAAAAATTTTCAGAATCTAATTAGCTTTACCCTGGAGCCTCAAACTTGTTTCTCCGGGGATTTGGTATAAGTACGTATGAATGGACACTTTTGCAAACACTGATTTTTAAGTATTATTTTTTTCCAGAATAAAAACAATATTCTGTCAACTGTTGGGAAATTTTATGATTAGTTCTTAGCCTCAATATAGACATGCATAATCTCCTTACTGGAGATAATTGATGCTACATAGCTACCCCCATTATGCCTCACAGGAGTAGAGACCTTCCACAAAACCCAAATTTCAAATCCAGCCAGAGTTCAATTTGTAGACAGTTCTCTCCAAGAAATTTAGCTTTAGACTAGTTACATTAACTTTTTTTGACACCCCAGAAAAGCAAAGATCATAGAAGTGGAATCTTCTCTTACTGTGTCCTTTGACTATAGCAAATGCCCGAGCCAGGTAAGAGCTTTTGATAATGAATTCCTGTTTATGAGTTGCCGTTCCTTTTAAAACTGAGTGTCACTGGTGGATTTCATGTTGTGCTCTTCACTCTATCTCCCCATTGTCTTAGATAGAAACTCATTTCCATAATCTATGATTTTTTCTTCTTCTGTCTGATACCATGACATGGAAGCAATGACGATTTGGATTTTTGCCCTAAGATGCTTAGGTTGGGTTGTCTAGGAGTCTTGGTGATGTGACTGGGGAGCTTTTCGCTATATGTTTCTCCAGTTTCTCTTCTCCAGAAACAAGATCCTGCAGGTGGCCAGCTCCCACTGTGTGACTGCAGTGCTCCTCAGTTCACTGTTCTAGAGTCAGCTCCACAGGTGCTCAGATGTCACTGGGGGTTTGACTGAGCTCCTTGTTGAGATGGTATCATGGCGCCATATTTTCTTCTGTCTCACCTTATTCTACTTTTAATTCTGTGTGCGTTCTCTCTGTAATGTACATTTTGGGTTAAGTTATATAATAACCCCAAAAACATAGAAATAAAACCTTATATAGCAAAGTACTAAAACTACTTTATGAACTAACTTATGTAATTTGACTAAGATACTTGAAATAAGGAATCTAATGTGCACTTCAAGGGAATATTAAATTGATTCTTATAAAACAGATATAAATTCAATCACAAGAACTGATTGTAAGACAATACACATGTAAAAGTTAGAAAAACTCTCCTTCCAAGGATTTATCTTCCCTTTATTATGAGAAATAACTCACTAAGTTACCCATCCTGTAATTGAACTAATTCTTTAGTCAAGAATACTTCTTGCTTCAGATCTTGACAACTGTGGTAAGAAGACTAACATAATAACCAGATGAGCTCCTTTGTGAGTGTCTTAATGTCTGCATCCATATTTGTGTTTGAGTATATTTGGACATGTGCACTGGCCTATAAAAACCAGTAGTTAGTAAAACATGTCTTCCTTAATCACTCTCCAAATTATTTCTGAGACAAAGTCTCTTATTGAACCTAGGCCTCACCAATTTGTCTAAATACCTAAAAAAGCCTCAGGGATTTTTCTGTGTCTACTTTACAAGGATGGATTTTACTGGTGTATATTATTGCATAGAGAATGGAATCCAACTCACATCTTCATATTTGTGCATCATGGATTTTATTGATTCATCTCCTTACCTCTCCAACATTGTTCCCTGGTAACATTTTGAGTCACTATTTACAAGGCTATTTATACGGCTGTGATGATGAAAGGTAGGATGAAGTGGAATGCAAAGAATCGTGTAAGAATGGCTTTGTCTACTGAGAAGCTGCCTCAGATTCGCTCTACTAGGGTTGTTCCGATGTAGGGAATAGCTGATAGAAGATTAGTAATTACTGTGGCCCCTCAGAAGGACATTTGTCCTCATGGGAGAACATACCCTATGAATGCTGTTGCTATTATGGCGAATAGTAGAATAATGCCTATGTTTCAGGTTTCAATTATATTGTAGGAGCCGTAGTAAATACCTCGGCCTACATGTAGGAATAAGCAGATGAAAAATATAGAGGCTCTGTTTGCGTGTATGTATCGGATTAGTCATCCGTAATTAACGTCTCGGCAAATGTGTGTTACTGGTGAGAATGATGTTACTGTGTCGGATGTGTAGTGTATGGCTAGAAATAGTCCTGTGAGGATTTGGATAATTAGGCATAGGCCAAGTATGTGCTTGAAGGCAATAAAGTTTCTTCAGGTATTATTCCTCTAAATTCTTAAAGAGATATGAAGCTATATTTATTACACTATATATGCACATACATACATGCACATGAGTTCATCTTTATATGATCATTTGCAGATGTTTTATTCTTTGAAACTGCACAAGCTTACACTGCAATCATACATACAAGTCACACAGTAGGAGCTCATTGATACTTTTTTCCTTCTGTGCTTATAAGTTCCATCTCATGTTGAAACACAAAACTTTCATTATCCAGAATATATTTACATAATCAAACAATCCTTGTATAATAAAAATGCAGTTTCAGAGTTTCTAACTATGAGTCTTTGACAAACAGTCTGACTGACTATTGAGCTCATTAGTTTTAGGCTTTTTGTTTGGGGCCCTGAGGATATATCACACAAATGCTGATTAAAATTTACATGGGTTATTTTTCTCCTACAGAAATCATAAAGGTTATGATAATTTTTGAAATAGAATTAAGTAAGATTTTTTCTGTTTGTTTGTGGAATTTCCCACTCCCGTGTTTATTGCAGAAGCATGTGTTTAGTTTCAAATGACACATAGTAATTCTGTGTATTCTTGTGACACAGAATGACACTTTAGTTTATGCATAAAATATGCAGTTATCAATTAGGGTAAATGACACCTCCACTCAAATGATAATCATGTGTTTGTTCTTTCAACATTCCAAGATTTTTTCACTATTCATTTTGAATTATGTAATTTATTCTTGTCAATCACATTCTATCAGAAACTTAATTTCTTCCTATTCACTGTTATTTGAAAAGCTAACAGGGTCTCAAGCAAACTAGTGTGATGAAATTGCTCTATGCCTAATTCCAGGAATACATAAAAACTAATTTTCTTGTTTAAAAAAAACTGCTCATAGAAAAAATAAAATAAGAAACAGTTTTATTATGAAATACATTCTCCAATAACCAGAGTTTTAGAACATTTATTTAAAACTGCTAAGAAATATTTGTATACATGCACATTTCCTCCTCTGGTGGGTTTAACATCTCTTAAATTCTAGCATCTTTTTCATTCTATAAATATTGCATGAATTTATCTGAAATTGCTTATTTGCTTCAAAGTTTCATTTCTGCAGATATGTTTCTTAAATTTTAAACCAAATTATTGTAGAAAATCTCAGTTTAGAGTAATCAAATAGAAGTTGACAACACAAAAAGGAAAACGAAATATTATTTAGCATTGTTAGAATTTGGAGGGACCAGTTTTACAATTGAGTGAAATAAGATTGGTCCCATGAATGAATGACTGAGGTGGTTCTGTGTGTCATAGTGCTGGATCATTGTACCTTTATGGTTTGAGCAAATGAGGTAAGAATATAATATTTTTATCCTATTAAATTTTTACATGTGTATGTCTCTAGTGAATAATTTCCACTTAAGAGTGTCAAGTTAACACCCATTTAGAAATTTCATGCTTATACTTTACATCTGTCTATATGCAGAAAATATTATTATTTTAAAGTAGGTCTAGCTGAATATTTAGAATGGTATCAACTTATGCTAATAATACAGAAAGTCATATGTTTCTTCTAGAAACAAAAGAGCTGATGTACTTAAGAACCCCTAGAATCTTTTGCAGCATGGACAGGTTCTGCAGCTCCTAGCCACATAGAGTTCCAGTACTAACTGGGAAAGTAAACAAGAGCTGACAATTGCTTGCAATGAAAAAACAATTTTCTCCAATGATTACTCTCTGTGAGTATAAACCAGAATTAAAAGCAGGCTCCGTGCTCAGCAGCAGATAGCCAACACAATAAGAACTCATGGTGTTCTGTTTCTAATATAGCTTTGCTTTTTGCTTTGATTCTTTTGTTTGCTTGTTTGCTTTTTGTTTGCTTGCTTGTTTCCAAGACAGAGTTTCTCTTTGTAGCTTTAATGTCCTGGAACTTGCTTTTTAGATTAAGGTGGCCTCAAATTCAGAGATGTGTCTGTATCTACCTCCTGAATACTCGGATCAAAATCACCTACTACCAGGCCTGAAATGGTTATTTTTAAGTCATATTGGTCTCTTACTTTCATATTATGGTTTATGTTTTGTAGTTTTTAGTGTGAGTGTGAGTGTGTGTGTGTGTGTGTGTGTGTGTGTGTGTGTATCTTAGGATTTTTCTTTTTTAAAAATACTGACTCTTTAAAAATCTACCTGTCATCTGTTTTATGGATGGGGAGGTGATGGCTATCAGGAAACAGATTTGGAGAGGTGCAGCACACAATGCCCGTCTGCGCTCTATGAGTTACCATACAGTTTGCCAGCTTCAGGCAAGAGGCTGGAGATTGAGAGACACAAACACACACAGACAGAGAGACAGAGACACGAACCTCTACTCACTGATAAGAAGCCCTTTATTCAACAGCACTATGGAGGCTTATATACCCAACAGTGAGGTGGGCCAACAGGTGAAAACCTTATCCTCTGATCCTCAAGGCAAGGCAACACGTGCTCGTGAAGCACACCTTTCAGTAACTTAAATCCTAAGTAAAGATCTCTAGCAGGGAAGAGCAGCTGGAGGCCAGGACTCCAAATGGTCCCAACAGGGAGGGAAACAGTTATCAAAATATTATGTGTTAAGAAAATTTTAAAAGAAATTGATATTCCTTTGGAAATGACAACTTCCTTTTTGTAAATCAATAAATGTTAGATGTAAACAAAAAGAAAAACAGACTATATACTTTAAGTCTAAATTTTATTTTCTAATTCTTATAAACATTAACAGGTTTTATTAATGTCTTCATTAAATCCGTACTCTCAAGACTCAGGGAACATGCAGAAATGAAATAGAAAGATTGTAAGTAACAGGGGGAGGGGGAAACACCTTGATATAGACTTCAATGTTTTCTTTTTCCGTAATGTCTTAAAGGTTTTCCTTTTTGTTGTTGTTGTTTTGTATGGTTTTCATACAATTATTTCATTTATTTCATTAACTTTATACCAAAGTATATCTATATCCATACCAATATCTACATCTACATCGGTATATCTATTCATCAATATCATAGATAAAGTATAGAGAAAGAGATCTGTTATTATGAAAGGTCTGCTTTCCATTATTTCGTTCTCAGTCCCTTTGTCAATTTATATAGGAAGGCTACTGATTCTTATGTATTAATTTTATACACTGCTATTTTGATGGAAGTGTTTATAAACTGTAGCAGTTTCCTAGTAAAAATTTTAGAGTCAGTTATGGATACATCATTTAATCTGCAAATAAAGTTGTGTGACTTCCTTCCTTCCTATTTGTATACCCTTTATTCTTCTGTTGTCGTATTTCTCCAGTGAAGGCTTTAATAAATAACTTATATAGGTATGGAGAAAGTGAATAACCTTGTCTTGTTTCTGATTATATTTGTGGAAATCATTTGTGTTTCTCAGACTTTAATTTATTGTTATCTGTGTTTTGTCTATAAATAATCTTTATTTTGAGGTTTGTCTCTTGTATTCATAGTCTCTCCAGTACTTTTATCATGAAAGGATATTGTATTTGGACAAAGACCTTTTATGCTTCAAATGAGATGATCTTGTGCTTTTTGTATTTTAGTCTGCTTCTGAGGAGGATTACATTTATCAAATTGTGCATGATGAACCATCCTTGTGTCTCTGGGATGAAGCCTGTTCGATCATGGTGGATGGTTGTTTTGATGTGCTTTTAAATTCAGTGTGCAAGTATTTTATTGAGAATTTTTTAAATTTTTTATTCATTTTACATACCAACCACAGTTCCCCCTCCCCTCTACTCCCTCCAGTCCATCCCCCATCTAATACTCAGAAAGAGTAAGTCCTCACATGGAAAGTCAACAAAGCCTGGTGTACTAAGTTGAGTCAGGACCAAGACTGTCCCTTCTGCATCAAGGCTGAGCAATGCATTCACCATAGTTATTTACTCCAAAAAGCCAGCCCATGCACTGGAGATAGATACTGGTCTCACAGACACAGGTCCCACAAACAGCAAGTTTTTGCAACTGTTGCCTGCATGCAGACTTCCTAGTTGGTTCCCATGGAGGCTCCCCAAATGTAGCTCTAGAGTCAGAGACTCCCATTAGTTCAGACCACCTGCCTCTGTGGGTTTCCCCTTCATGATCTTGACCCCCTTGCTCATAATCCCTCCTCCCTCTCTTTGACTGGACTCTAGGAACTCGGCCTGGTGCTTGGCTGTGCATCTCTGCATCTGCTTCCATCTGTTATGGGATGAAGGTTCTATGATGACAGTAAAGGTATTCACCTATGTGAATACAGGGGAAGACCAGTTCAGGTACCCTTAATCTATTTCTAGGAGTCTTAGTTGGGATCACCCTTGTGGTTTACTGAGTATTTTCCTAGGACCAAGTTTCTCCTTAAAATTTTAATGTTTCCCTCTATTGAGAATTTTTACATCTATATTGATATGGTAAATTGATCTATAATTCTTTTCTTTTTGTGTCATATATGGTTAAGATATCAGAGTAACTATGGTCTTGTAGAAACATTGGGCAATGTTCCTCCTATTTTTACTTTGGGTAATGATATGAGGAGTTTTAATGTTAATATTTCTTGAATGTCTAGTAGAACTGTTCATTAAAACCATCTAGCCCTGGGCTTTTTGTATTTGGAGATTTTACCTCCTTCCCTGCTATGGAATAATGTTCCTTTACACTGCAAAGATTTGTCACTTGCATTGGTTTAATAAAACACTGATTGGCCAGAAGCCAGGCAGCAAGTATAGGCGGGGTGACCAGAGTAGGAGAATTCTGGGAAAATAAATGGTTGAGACTCAGTTGCAAGCAAGATGAGGAGAAATAAGATGAGAATGTCTTACTGAGGAAAGGTAGCAAGCCACATGGCTAATCATAGATAAGATCTATGAGTTCATTTAAGATATAAGTACTATTTAGTAATAAGCCTTGGCAAAAGGCCAAATAGTTTATAATTAATATAAGCAAGCCTCTATGTGTTTATTTGGCACTGAATGGCTGCGGGATAAGGCAGGACAGAAACTTCTACCTACACTCCTACTTTTTTACTAGTGTCTCTATGTCTGTTTAAGGTGGTTACCTGATATGTATTCAGCCTTGGTAGGTGGTATAGACAAAAAAATTTCATTTGTTCCTGTTTGTTTCACTAGTGAAATACAAAAATCTTAGTGTGTTCTTAGCATACTCTGGATTTTCTCAGTGTCAGTTCTTAAATTCCCTTTCTTGCCTCCAATCTTGTTAATTTATATGTCTTTCTCTACTTTTTCGTTAATTTGACTCAGAGTTTGTCAATCTTGTTTTTTCAAAGAACCAACTCTATTTATTTGATTATTTTAATTTTTGTTTCCATTTTTAATCTCTCCCTTTTTTGATTATTTCTTTACATATATTCATTTGGATGATAAATACTTTTGTTCTAGAAATTTCATGTGTGTCATTAGGTTACTACTGGAATCTCTCCAACATTTTTATGTAGGTATTTCATTATATGACCTTACCTTTTGGAACCCTATTTATTGTCTTTCAAAATTTTGAGCATGTTCTTTCCATTCTAAAATGTTTTTTTTAATTTCTTCCATAATTTCCATCTTGATCTAATTTTCATTAAAGTGAGTTGTTTAGTTTTCAGATTGTGAAATTTCTATTTCTATTGCTGTCAATGTTCATCTTAAGTCTGCAGTGTTAGGTAGAATTCATGGTATTATTAAACTTTTCTTGTCTTTGTTGAAACTCACTTGGTTTCCAAATATGTGGTCAATTTTGGAAACTGTGGAGAAGAAGATATATTCTTTTATGTTTGGAGAAATATTCTGCACATATCTGTTCGGTCCATTTAGTTTATAGCATCAGTTAATATCATAATGTCTCTGTTTGCTTTTGTCTGAATTACCTGTCTATTAATGAGACTGAGTATTAAGGTCACCCACTACGACTACAGTATCAGTATGTGGTTGAGGTTATAGTATTGTTTCTTTTATGAACTTGGTATGCTTGTGTTTGTTTCCTAAATCTTCAAAATTGAAAACCTCTTTTGGTGGGTCTTTCATTTAATGAGTATATCATGTCCTCCTCTGATTTGGGAAGTCCTTCTGTATATGTGTTGCTTTTATTGGTTAATGAATAAATAAGCCCACTTGGGCCTATGGCAGAGCAGAATAGAGCGATACGGGAATACTAGACTGAATGCTGGGGGAAAGTAGGCAGAGTTAGAGACATTCCATGTAGCTGCTGAAGGAGAAAAATACCTGCAGGAGCTCAACGGGACTTTGCCTGTAGGTCACAACCTCATGGTGATTCACAAGTTAATAGAGATGGGTTAATTAAAGATGTAAGAGCTAGCTAGAAATACACCTAAGTGACTGGCCAAGCAGTGCTTTAATTAATACAGTTTCTGTATGATTATTTCGGGTCTCAGCAGCCAAGATCGCATGTGCAGTCTCCATCTACACTTCTCCATCTCCTCTGAATAGTTCCAGTTAATTTTTTTCATATTAAAGTAAGTGTTTGAACTTGTTGATTGAGTTCTCTGAATATCCTTTCCATCCTTTTACACTGAGCTGATATTTATCCATGATTCTAGGGTGTATTTCTTAAATAATGCAGAAAAAAGGATTCTGTTTGAGTGTTCATTCTTTTAGCCTCTGTCTTCTTTGGATGGTGGAATCAAGCCCAATGCTGTTCAGGGTTATCAGTTAGAAGGGGTTCTTGATCCCCTGTACTTTGTTGTTGTAGTATGACTTTTTCTTTCTCAACTTTTGATATGCAGGTATGTGTTTTGTATTTCTTATGTTTTCTGGGTGTGGATAATCTCTTTGAGTTGGCATTTTTCTTGAGCAGCTTTTGTAGAACATGACTTGCAGTTATACTCTGTTTAAATTTGGATTTAATATGGAATATATTTCTCCATTTACTTATTAAAATTTTTGCTAGGTATGTTAGACTGGGTTGCGATTTCTGCTCTCTTAGAACTTGTAGAATATCTGTTGAGGGCATTCTGGCTTTAGAGTTTCCATTGAAAGGCATAATTTTAATTAATAGGTCTGCATGTCTGTTTGTATGTGTATGTGTGTATTCCTTTCAGCTTACAATATTCTTTCTCTGTTCTGTAGCTTTACTGTTTGATCATTATAAGCCATTGAGAATGCTTTTTCCATCCAATAATTTGACATTCTGTTTGCTTCCCATAGATTAAGTGGGAACTCTTTCTTTAGGTTAGGGACAACTTCTTATTTAATTTTTTTGAAAATATTTTCTTTTGCCTTATTATGGGTTTCTATTCCAAATTCTATTCCTGTTATGTTTATATTTGGTTCTTTTACAGTATCCAAAATTTCATGGTTGTTAGGAATTTTTAAATTTTTAACATATTCTTTGATGGAGATATTCATTGTAGACATACCTATTTCAGGGTCTGGGATTCTCTCTTTCACCTCTGTATTACATTGGTGTGGCTTGCCTCTCTCGCCTCTGTGGTTGCTATTCAATTTCCTAAATTTTTTATTTCCAGATTTTCTTTAAGTATATTTTATTTTTATTGATTGTGTTTTCCCTTTCATGTTTTGGCAATATTCTTTCCTTTATTCCTTGATTTCATTAATGAAATTATTCATATCCTATATATTCTCTGTAAGGACCTTGAATATACAACTTATAGGCTATTTTGAAGACATTTTCTGTCTTTTCTTTTGGTATTTTTTTTAACACAGGGTTTCTCTGTGTAGCTTTGACTCTCCTGTAACTTGGTCTGTAGACCATACTAGCCTCAAACTCAGAGATCTACCTGCCTCTGCCTTTTGAGTGTTGTGATTAAAGGTCTTTACTGCCACCTCCAACTTAAACTTGAAGTTTTTTTCATACACTTCACCTTGATTGCATTTCCAAGGTCTTTCTCTAATAAGATTGATGTGTTCTTAAGAACACAAATTTTCCTGTTTTGATTATATTTTTATGCT
>JAQHUG010000463.1:284175-311569 GCA_028555095.1 Dicrostonyx torquatus | reverse complement strand
CCACACCATTGGCTGGCTTGTATTGTTTGTTTGTTCTTAGAATGTAGTGGCTGTGGGTTGCCTGGTAGGGAATGCTTCTTAGATCCTGCCAGGTTAGCTGTTGTTTGTGCTAGGTAGAAGGAGTTTCTTGGTGTTGGAAGCTGACAGTAAGCTATAGGGGTCAAATAGAAGAGGGGTGTGAGAGATTCCACAAGAGAGAGGAAAGCTGGGTTTTCTACCAGGATCTTTATATAACTCTGGTAATGGGACAGAGAGTGTAGAGAGGCCACAGCAGGTGGTCTGCTACAAAGCTGGGACTAATACTAGGGGTTTAGAGTTGCAGAAAAGGAGGGACAGTTAAGATCTCCTGCCTGATTGCTTGGCAGAAAAGGATTGTTTACAAAATTAATTACAAGATTTTATTTAAAATACATTTAAATCTATTTTCTAATTCACTATCTGATTAGGTAGTAATTTACTTTGCAACTATTTTCACTCTACAGTACTCATTGTTTACGTGACTTGTAGAAGACAGCCAAGTTTAAATGCACTGTCTGATGTTTTGCCAAAGGACAATGAGTTTTAGAGAGATTTCAGCACAGCTCTGAGAATTGACTGCTTAGCTGAAACCCTGTCTGTTTGGCTCACCAAATACTCACTGTCTGTTTGGATTGCAAGCATGGTTCCACATAGCAGAAACCATTGCATATGAAAATATGTTTCATAGATCACCCCTCTTCAATCTATTATAAGGATGCCCCAGAAGATACTACCATTGTCTACTCAGAGAGCACAGATTCCCATTAAAGCTTTAATTTGATTGGCTTCTTATATTTCACACTTGAGAGAGATCTTGTGTCTTGGATCCTCTGTTCCATGACATTCTTTCTTTATTTTTTAAAACCCTTTCTTTTTTTTTCCCTAAATTCCCTCATATAACTCACCCTGCTCTCCTTCAAATTCATGGCCTCTTTATTTCTTTTATCTCATTAGCTATCGTTATATAGGTCTATGTTTATGGTCATAAATACCTATCTATTTGTGTTTATTTACGTACATATTTCTAAATACAGTTTGTTTTTATCTGTTTACTGTGACTTGTATGCATGTATTCAGAACTGATCCTTTGGTTTGAGGAAATAATTGGCCATCTTTTCCCTGTTGAAGACTATTCTTCCTGCTTTCAGCATCCTTAGATGTCTGTAGTTCTCCTTTATAAAAAGAAATGTGAAAAGGCCTACACTATTAGACCAAGA
Organism: Dicrostonyx torquatus; assembly: GCA_028555095.1. Lineage (NCBI taxonomy): Eukaryota > Metazoa > Chordata > Mammalia > Rodentia > Cricetidae > Dicrostonyx > Dicrostonyx torquatus. Next base: position 310,334 of record JAQHUG010000463.1, on the reverse strand, counting down.
TGAGACACCTGAAATTGAACCTGAGGAGCCCGTAAATTTAAATACCCTGGCAAAATATTGCAGAAAAATGAAATAGAAGCAAACAAATCCAAAACATTAGTTTGTGCATTGTATGTTAGTGTTCATATGACCTCTGGCTGGGTTACTCAATTGTGCTAGCTTCTTGACTCTTCTGTGCCTTTTACACTGATTTATTAGGTATTTAACGACTGGGTCTCAACAAATCTACTGCAAAGGAATCATGTTTCATTGGACCAGTTTGGAAAATACAACTCAAACAGCATTAGGGTATTCTAATTTTGTTTAATCATATCGAAGTCATTAATCTACTGTGTGGACACATGAACAAATAAATATCCAGATATTCATGCTCTACTTACAGAGATAGGAAGAGAGGAGATAGAAGAGAGCTACTTACAGAGATAGGAAGTTGGTCTTGCGAAACATATCAATTTAGACTCTGGATAGGGCTAATGCCTTAAAATTTTATTTTTAAAAATAGTTCTGTTCTATGTGAAATCAGCTCAAGTAGAAGAATTTATATGAGATGATATATATATATATATGTATATATATAAAACTATAAAACTTCATCTTGTTTTTATAGATAGTTTTGATTATTTTGGTTAAATATGCAACAGACTGGGATTGGGACTAATTACGAGGCAATATGGTGACTGTGTCATTGAGAAATAACTTAAAATTATTGTTAAAGGTTATCAATTTTGATTTCCTTATTTTAATTTAGAGAATATACACTTTTATGTTATGGTTTTTGCCAATACAGGTAAAATGATTTTTGACATAATGAGTACAAGTTGAAAAAGTATTTTCAATTATTTTTAAAGACAACTACTTATTATCTTGTGAATATTTTGGAATTAGTGTGAAGGTAGTCTTTGTATCTTTCTTTTTATATATTTATGTAAATTTTATTTCAACCTATTTTACATATGTATTATTATATATGTAAAGCATGTACAAAGATATATATGTGTATAAACTCATGTTTAATTATATTTGTAACTATTGTTTCAATTATAACTGCAGCTAATGTTTTTGTATTTGTTTGTTCCAGTAAAAATGATTAAAACAACTTGAACCCTTGTATAAGCACCACATTATTTGGGCATAATGCCATACTATCTTTGATTTTCTTTATTTCTTTTTGTCACATGGCCCCTACCTGTCCATCTGTGTAAGAAGTATTTCACCATCATCAGCTGTCCACTGCTTGAACTCTGTCAGTGAAAGGGAAAGCAAATTTCTACATCACTTCTAAAAATCATTATAATGTACATAGACTTATACCTACATTAATAATATAGCATCCTATTGGTGGTAGGATCTACAAAAATTTAGGACCTCGGAGACTTAAATGACAGTGTCATAGTGTTTTTTAAACAGTAATTATATACAATTAAGTTCAGCATTTTTTTTACAAACAAGATACTCAAATGTTATTAAATATTCATAAACAGAGAAAAAATATTTCCTCCAAATATTATAGTATCTTAAATTTAATTTCTGTCTAAATAATATACTCTTTAAAGAATCCTCTATTTTATTTCTATTTTCTTGATTTCTTTGGCAAGATTCCAAATACAGCCCACTCTTGCCTAGGTCTAGGAATGCACTTCTCTGCCTTCTGATTGCTGCAGATAAAGTACCACTCCCGTCATGAATTTTCTGTTTAAAATTGGAAAATCAGAATAAATTATGGAGTATTATATGACTTTATTTTATGATAACAAGGTTAATCATTTTCACTAAGTAATTCTTTAAATTTATAAATATAGTGTAGTAAAATGTATATCAGTCATCTTTTTCAAATAGTTAAACTTGGGATGGATGTTGTGTATATTTATCAAAGTTATTAAGGTACTCCCACTATAAATATTGAAGATATGAAATTTTCTAAAGTAAATTATGCTATGCACATTAATTTGGTGAAATGAATGAACAGTAAAACATTGTTATGTTCTCAATATTTACTAGTGAATAACTTCTTTGCTTCAATCATATACACTCAGCATTATGAGACTGCAAAAGAGCTCTTCATATCTAAAAGACTTCTAGTCCCCCTAAAAGAAGCAGATGGGCAATGCATGGATATATCAATAAATAGGAAAGACAGAGACACCTAACAGTGTAACATGTACATATGTGTATTTATGTGTAAATGGGGTAGGAGGGTCCTTCTGTATTTCTGTTGCTTCATTGGTTGAATAAAGAAACTGCCTCAGCCTTTTGATTAGGGCAGCCCTTAGGTGGGCAGAGTAGACAGAATGAAAGGCTGGGAGAAAGAAGGCACTGGGGCAGATGCCATGTTTCTCCAGCCCAAGATGGACTTCGATTAGAATCTTCCGGGTAATCCATGACCATGTGGTGATACACAGATTACTAGATATGGGTTAAACTAATATGTATAAGAGGTTAAAATTAATGGGCCAGGCAATAAGTTAATTAACACAATTTCCATGTGGTTATTTCGGGTATAAGCTGGGAGCCGGGCTCAGGGAACACAGCCTGCCCTCACTGGTAGCCGGGTGGGACACAGCCTGTGCCTCCTCATTACTCATATGTGTGTGTGTGTGTGTGTGTGTGTGTGTGTGTGTGTGTGTGTACAATACATGCTTTAGAGTCTTTACACTCTAGCCATAGCAAGTTCTGAACCTACTACATAGAACAAACTGGCCTCAAATCCATAACATCCTTTCATCCAGCCTTCTTAGTGATGAGTTTATAGACACATGCCACAATATCCCATAGCAAATACATTTTCTTCCTCATTTCTCAAAGGACAATTGCAGTTACCCTTTCATCAATAAGACTTGCCCGGCATCCCTTGCTTACAAAGTTGCTTTGGATGCCTCAGCAGAACACACTTCCAATAAGATCATTTCATTGTTTTCTCTGAATGTTTTTTGTTTGTTTGTTTTGTTTTGTTTTCTGGTAGGTCGGAAACATCTAATATCAACTCCCAACCATTGGTCAATTCGATTTCATTATGAATAGTGGCCCAGAAGACTGAAATATTGGGCGTTATCCCTTTTCTTCCCAGATAGCATTTTCTCCAATAACTTCAAAAAAATGTCTCTATGACAAACATATTTTATTGGTCTTTATGTATGATACCTAATTTAATTGTACTGTTTCCCAAGAGTCCTCATATTTAATTTAAGGGCAATGGTTTATAATAACCAGAATAGGCATTCAGAAAATACATGGACCTGACACAGAGAATAGACAGCCTGAAACTTGTAAGTCTTAATAGAAATAATTTGAAGCCATATATAGTCATATAATGCTAACAGTATGATTCAACAGTTCTCAAATGTTCAACAGTTCTCAAATTCACAAAACGGAGTATTTTTGGCACTAGAAAGCCAATTGCTGTGTGTTATCCTGTAGATAACCACCACTTTTGTTCCCAACATCTCTCATTTGCTTACAGTTTTTTTGTGCTGTGTGGAGGCCTCATAGACATTTTTCTGCTCACTTTGTCATATACTGGTTTTGTTTACTGCCAAATGGGTCAACACTGAAAACATACACATGAATGAGTAAGACTAAATAGACTGAGCAGTTGTTAATAATTTGTATATAAACATATAAATCTACATCTAGATATATTACATCCATTAACAAATAGTTCAGTAACAAGTCATGTTTTTGAAGAAGAGTGGGAAGGGTTATGTGTGATGGTTTGGGGGGAGGATATAAAATGAAGAAATGTATAATTATATTATCTTAAAAAATCAAATAATCAGAAAGTACATGAAAATCTGAAATTGTGCCTTTGACTTGGTTGTGTATTTTGGGGCTTTAAAAATTAACTTAAGATGAGATTTCTGGCCCTATGTTCCTCAGATTTCTAACAATTGTATCCTTCATTACTATATCTTTACTGTCATTATTCACAGCTGTGAGCTGAATTATGTACCCTGAAATTCTTATGTTCGTATTCTCAATTCTAGTGCCTTCCAATGTGATCTTCCTTGGAGATAAGGTTTCTGTATCAAGTTGTAAAGATGTAGTCAGAGTGGATTGCAGTAGAGTAATGATTGATGGCATTATGCAAAGGGTATATTTGTACATTAGGATGGTTGACATGGGCACATGGAGGATTTTCCATGTCAGAGTCATTCATGGCATCACAAACTACTGACCGTTCAGAAATTTGGTAGTGTCTCATTGGAGAGATCTAATAGGAACATCCCGGAGACTATGGTTTGCCTACACATAAATCTTTAATTTTCATTGTCTAGAACAATAAAAAGATGAAGTTTTAAAACACCCAATTTATAGCAATTTGGCTTCAGTACCAGGCAAGGCTCACTAATACACATATCAACAATGATGAGTCTTCATTCTCTTTAAACATTTGTAGTTTCCTCCAAATTGACTTTCAAAAATGTCTTTCTATAACATGTTTGTCATGACAAAATGTAAATTAACAGTGGAACCTAACTTTAATGGGTAAACTATCACCCAGACTAAGAAGCTGAGATTAACAGAGAAGGTAACAAACTCATATACTGATGTTTCTTTCATGATTTAAGGAGATGGTTTAAACTTAATCTTGTACATAAATAAATTTTCTTTAATCTTTAAATAAATGGGGATAACACTTTTCTTACCTGGAACTTTTTTAAACATGCAATAAATGCTTCCTTGGAGTTTTAATTTAGTTAGAGAAGAATAATGATTTCCCATTTTCATAGAAAGCCATTTATCATTGAAATTTATTATTATAAATACAGATTTTGTGTGAATCTTTGATTTCCTAATCTTCCTTTAAATTTTAACAGATTCGCTGTAATTTTGACAATCCATATGATTTGTCTATAAGTCTTATTTTACTTTTTCCTGTATTCACAGAATGGCTTAGCCATCATTCAATCAAAGTTGTTTTTTTTTTAACAGATTACTTTCTTTTTCAAAGAAGCCCCACATCCTTTATATAAAAGTCATTACCTCTAAAATTGAAGAATCAACAATGATAATTTTTGTTTGTGTATTTATCTATTTTGAACACATTAAAATATGTATTTACCAATTGAAGGCTTTGGTCTCAGAATTATATCCTAGCAGATTTTTATACTTACCAATACTTACTGTTTTAAACATCAACATTTCTCTGCTTTACATGTGTTGTTTATGGCAGATGTAGTACAATAGATTTTCAATAAATTATTTTCTAGGCATTTGGTTGTTTTTCCATTATTTGTTCTTGGCTCCTAGTAAACTTGCTGCCAAGAAATTTGTATGAACAGGTATTTTTTTCTCTTGGGTGCATATTTAGACACAAAATTCTTGGTTTGTTGGAAGAGGAAACCATTTGATTCCCAGCCACCCAGTGCTTAGACCTGAAAATAATCACACAGAAACTATATTATTTAAATTACCACTTAGCCCATTATCTCTAGATTCTTAATAGCTAACTCTTACATATTCATTTAATCCATTTCTTTCAATCTGTGTATTGCCACATGGCAGTGGCTTACTGGCAAAGCTTTGGCACGTCAACCTATGGTGGCAGCTCCATGGCTTCTCTAAACTCCACTTCCTTTTTCCCAGCATTCAGTTTAGTTTTCCCCACATCATATCTCTGTTCCCCTATAGTTCCCAAAGCATTTCCTTTATTAACCAAAGATATCACAGAATACCACATCACCTCCCCTTTTCTGTTTAAATAAAAAGAAAGGCTATATCTTCCATATAGTAAAATTACATATAACAAAACAGGTATCAAGTAAGAATTATAGTTGCAATATTTATATCTACTTTATCTTTTATCATAACTAAGGAAAATAATAACTGTCAAATCTTCAACTCTATCAAAGACTCCAGAAGGATATAATATTACCTAAGTAAACTGGAAGTACAATGTAAGCAAGTTTCAAAACACTAGAATTGACAAAGACATCTATCTTCCTGGACAATCATCCAAAATTCTTCTGTACTATTGAGTTTCTGTCTTCAGCCTACAGGTCCATAGTATCCAGCAAACTTTTCCATGAAGCAGGAAATTTCAAAGACAGTTCTAGTTTGTCAGTTTGTTGGTAACGTTCTTCTCTGTCCTGCAGAATGCCTGGCAGACTCTTTGATGAAGCAGAAACCCTAAAGAATCTTCTCACCTTTAGGCAAATTAAACAGTCAGTTCTCTGTTGGTCCTGTATGTACAGTTCACACAGCATATCATTAAGAAGTCTAGGCAAGAGCAGGGTTTGAATAATGCATATGATTCTGAAAGACATCTCAATAATTTAACTAACATCATTACAAGCTTGACTATTATAGATAACTATCTATTAACCTGCCACGGACCAGCTCAGAGAAGCTCTGCAGACCGTGGGGAATCAGAGTCTTGGTTCCAGGAGGGAACAAGTTAGGTGAGTGACAGACAGAACAACACACAAAAGAGTGGTTTGAATCTGTTGCAACTTTATTGAATTTTCATTTCCATTATATAATTTTCAAACAAAGAATAACTCAGAGGGTCATATATCGTCAGTTGACAAAGTGAGAAATGCTTCTTTTAGTGATTCTTAGGGAGAGTCTAACATCTGGATGTTAGGTATTAGATAAGGTATCTTTAGTAGAGGAATTCTTGTCTTTGAGATCACAGATCTCAGATAAGGTGGTTTCCTCTCATCTAGGAAGCTCTTATCTTAGTTAACTGTTGTGGCTCCCTGTTTTTCCACTCTGTCTCTAAAACAAGTCTAACTAGTTTTTCTGCTTCCTGGCTGGCTCCTACCAAAAATTCCCGAACCTTTGTTACATCACTTATTGGGTTAAAAATTTCCTCCTTGGTTAAACTAATTTTTAGGTTGGAATACTTAATCTTGTAAAGGAATCTTTTCCTAGTTTCTATATTCTAGAATGGAGATTTTCTAATAGCAACTGGATCTTAATCCATGCTTTTCCCAAATCATCAGTTTTTACTCAGGGAGAGTTTCTCTTGCTGTAACCTATCTAAAATACTCTCCTTATTGATCTCTAAATACTTATGACCTTATTTGCATAAGGGCTTAAAACAGTGGAGGCATCTTGAGTATTGTATTAGTATCAAAGTCAGAATTATCATTTTCAGGGACATCAAAGGGTCCTCTGGTAAAATTACGTGTTTGGCCAAGTACAGCAAAAGACTTTAACAGTAAACAGATAGTGGAGGGCAGCTATCCATCTGCAAAAGTGGTGAAAGCACAATCCTTCATTTGAGTTTAAGACTTAAGCTGTTAAGAGAAGGAAAGCACGAACCTTCCCTATCTTCCTGTGTGCTTTTGCATTGTCAAAAGGCAACACTCTGGCTGTGGTATTAACCTATATTTCTTAATTATACATTACATTTTTAAATGAGCTGCACAAATTACCTTAATCAAGAACAGAAATACATAAAACCAGTATAACAAAACTGACTCTAAATTTGTATTAATATACCAAGATCCATACCAATGCAAAGCTCTATAGCATATTCCCCTTTAAATGTAAATAAAAATTTAGAAACAATAATTGGGAATTGGGGCATAGTTATCTAGACTACCTCTTGCTGATTGGAGTGCTGTTAATCAGGACTTTCTATGTGTATCCTGTGTGCTAGGTTCATCTCAGACAGCATTTTTTTTAGGGGTATTCAAGTAGACCTTATGGTAGGTCTTGTTCCATTAAACCACATTAGTCTAGAATGAATCCACAGATTCTTATCCTCTATGGAAACAAAAGAAGAACCTCTTTTCCAAAGTAACATATCCTTCTACCCAAATTCTGAAATCAAGATACCTTTAAAACATATATGTTGGTTTAGCTTAGCAGTCTGTACAATGAAATGTCTCTCTGTACTTAACTCCTTCACAGTCAAAAAAAAATCAAAGAAGGCAAAATAATATACATAATCTAGACTGTCTGTGTATTTTTCATCTTTACATGGCTTACTTATTTTTACTTTACTTATTCCTTTAATCTATGACTGTTGTACTTTGTCACTTTAAAGACTTTGTTTTGTTTTTTAAAACTATTTATTCTTTATGACTAACTTTTTCTTCTCTCTCCCAGGCCTACATACATTTATCCAATGCTGTGACTCATTTAGAGGTCTTTTATGTCTGAATCTGTCCTATTGTGTTTCTGTAATTCTTTACTGTTCAGGAGTGCTTCTTAAAAGGCTAAGCACTTCTTAAAATTTTAAGCTGTGGAATTACTAGGGTATATACAGTATTTTCTACTTGCTCTGAACAGTTCAAATAGTGGAAGTCTGTTCACCATCTCTGCAAGCAATGCACATTGCCCCAGTACCAAGTATGCAGCAGTTCCATGCCAAGCCATCAAGCAGTTGTAGCATTCTACTCACACAACCCCATTTAAATGCTCAACCTCCAGAAAGAGTCAGAGGCTGTGCTGGCAGCAAGGTCCAGAAAGCCAGCATTGTTGCCATTGAGTCAGGAAAACCTCTCTTAAAGGAACTATGGCACGCTGCCAGCAAACAGCAAGAAGCTGTGTTAAACTCTGTATTTTTGTGTTTAGAATTTCTTTTCAAACTTTCTCAGGTATTAAGTAAATTTCAGTAAGCCACAGGGATACCAATTTGTTGTAAGGAGGCCACTTGTTCATTTCCTGGTCACCCAGACACCCAAAATCATCATACAGAAAGCATATTATTTAAATCACTGCTTTGCCCATTAGCTCTAGCTTCTTATTTGTTAACTCTTACATCTTAATTTAACCCATCTCCATTAATCTGTGCATCAACATGAGGCTATGACGTATCAGTAAAGTTTCTGCATGTCTGTCTCTGGCAGTGGCTCCATGGCTTCTCTATGACTTTGCCTCCTTTCTCATAGCATTCATTTTAGTTTTCCTTGCCTAGCTCTACTCCACCCTATCAGGCCAACCAAGTTTCTCTATTAACCAATGGTATTCACAACATACAGAGGGGAATCCCACATCATTAGTTCATAATGCAGCTCAATGTCACATAGTTTAAAGAAATGAAAAATTAATTTTCAGTGGGGCTCTCTTGTTTAGTTTAAAGAAATGTAAAATTAATTCCCAGTAAGGCTATCTTGTTTAGCCTCACCATTAGATTTGGATTATGTGATTTTGATGGCTACCATCATAGTGAATAAGAGAATCTGACTTCTGGTTCTATGTATTTTTATTTAGTAAATATTTTATTCTATTCTTAAATATTTGATTCTCACTTTCTTTAGTGATATATTTCCTTAATGACTAAAAAAAATCTTAGGGATCTTTTAATAACTGATTTTATTCAGATAGAACACTGAGTTATTGGGGTTCAGTGCTTCTGTCTATGCTTATTCGCTGAACCCGACCCGCGGGTCCAGTTATTCAGGGTCTGAAGAGGATCCTACCTGAAAATCATGGGCGAGAGAAAAGAAGGAGACCAAGCGAAATCTCTCTTGTCAAGGTCTCATTTTATTAAGGAACAACATCAGTATATATACGGCTCCGAAATGGGAAGCTGTTGAGGTGGGGGTCGATGCAGAGAGCAGGAACTGGGGGTAATAAACACCTAGTTAGCTAACTAGCATACCTGTGCAAACATTCTTTTGTGGATAGCTAATTAAGGAAGAGGGGAATCTCTGTGAACCTCCTGGAGGAAATGGCTTCCTTATCTTTGTAAGCTTCCTAGAGTCAAAAGTCCTAGCTGGCTCTGTTAAACATTCTAATTTAAAGGCCTTTGATGACCTTCTGTAATTATTAGGGCAAATGGTCCCTGACAATTCACTGTTTTGTTTTTTTTTTTTGCCTTGAACAATAGTAAATTTGTTGAGTATATTCTGTCTAACAATTAAAAATACCTTATTTTTGCTTAATTAGAAGGTGTGAATTGGTGTAGGAGGGTTCTTCTGTATTTTGTGTTGCTTTCATTGGTTAATAAAGAAGCTGCCATGGCCTTTTGATAGGACAGGACTTAGACAGACAGAGAAAAGAGAACAGTGTTCTGGGAAGAAGACTGGCTCAGAGAGAGCCACCCTGAAGCTGCCAAGGTCAGACATGCTGAATCTTCCCAGTAAGCCCACTACATCATGGTGATTTGTAGACTATTAAAAATGGGTTGAAATAAGATGCGAGAGTTAGCCAATAGAGGCTAGAAGTAGTGGCCAGGCAGTAATTTAAATGAATAGAGTTTGTGTGTAATTATTTCAAATGTAATCTAGCCCAGCAGCCAGGAGCCGTGCAGGACAAAGGGCTAGTGCTCCTCTCAGGTGTTTGGAACACAACCACCACATTAATACTACAGTGAATTTTAAATATTTTCCTTAACCATCTAAACCTGACACAACTCTTTCTTGGGCAAGACCTGTTGTCATTTTTCATATGTAAGTTCAAACACCAACATATAACAGGATGTTTGAAATGCAGTTTTTGTTGGTTTTGTTGTTAGATGTTTTCTGTATATTATTTATCAGATTTTACTAATCAAGTGAATTTGGGAAGATAGGATGTGATTTACTCACTTCATTTTGGAAGAGATAGTAGAGTTCATAAGTACACTCATTTAACAATAAATGGCATTCACCAGAGAAAGTGTATGGGATTTGGGCTTTATATTATATTTTTATATTTAGGGATGGTTATTCATTATTTATTATTTTTGTATTGTTCTGTTTATGTAGTTGCATCATTTCATACAAAGTAATGTGCATGGGAACCTAGAGTAGATTGTTGTAGTTTATTTCTGTCTCCAAAGAAAGCAATAATATCCTTTGCTTTCTGAAGGAGCAGTATCACTCAGAAGCTCATACAGATCCACACTTGGTCTCTGTCTGTGAAGGTTATGCAGCTTTAATGGTCTAACTTTTTGGGGACAGACCAAGAGGGGTGAGAGCCCATCCTCACACACTACCTAGCCTTTTTCTGTTTATATGCAGATGATGTATGATCAGCTATCTTCCTGTTATGGCCAGCATGCCATGGTTTCCATCAGTCAAAATGAACTTGTGCTTCTTTTCAATTGCTTTTAGTCATGGTATATTATCATAATCAAGAAGAATTAATCTATCATCATATATTGTAAATAACTGGCATCCATACATTTCCCAAAGCTATGGTTATGATATTAAAAGTTTTGCCATTATATATTATATATATTATTTGTTAACACTGACTACATGAACCGTAAAAATGTTTTCATGATATACCTGAAATTGTTCTAAAGTTAGTATTCCAAACAAAATTACCCAGAGCCCAAACAATAAAATGAAATGACATGGTGTTTTGAATGAGGAAAGAATGAAGATATTTCGAACAATTAGAGTTGCCAGCATTTCAAAACAGCTATTTTGAAAATAGAAGAGACCTTGGGCACTAGTTCATCTGGGTGTTAATGGATATGGTCCCTTGAAAGGGGAATTAGTGTGTTTTTTGCAGTTAATTAAAGCACAGTTGTTAAATGCCACATGTGTTGCTGATAAAGCACATGGTTTCTAGACTTAATCTTGCACATTTCAGATATACATAAATACTTTATGTTGCTATTTTTATCAGTAGTGATTTTACCTATTTTTAGGTTACTGTAACTCAGTATATGGTGTTAATATTTTAAGCATGAAACTTTGGCATATTTTTGGAGGACATGTTAACTCATTTACAGTTTGTGGCATTAAAATTATCTTTATATTTGCACCTTTAATTAATACTGATGAAGTGAAACTGTAGCATATAAAAAAATCTCCAATTATGACAAATGGATTTCAGAGAAAATATGTGGAAGTCTTTTAAATAAAAACACTGAAAATGTTGATTTATGACATTTTTTTTAAAATGCAACTTCATTTTTTACATGCATTTCAATTTGCAGTCTTGTACAGACATTTACGATAAAGAACAGCGTGAACCAGCGTATGACACCCTTACGCTTTCTTTTGAAGTATATTAATCTCATTAGATATTTCCTGAAGAATTTAACTGAAATTATATTATTTAGAAGAATAAAAATGTGCTTATGTTCAACTGGAATTATCTGTAATTGTTAGAGAAGTTTGTCTTAGATTTTGTCTGCAACTAGGTAAGGCAAAACAGAAAGAATACAACAGTATTCTACCTGACCTCTCTTCACATCTAATTCAAGAGTATTGTTTCCGTGGAGATAACTGTCTCCATGGTTACTAGTTACAGATTTTTAAAGTTCTTTACTTATGATAGAAACACGAATAGGGCCATCATTTACATCTCATCATACAGTTCTTTCCTATGATGCTTTTCTCAGGAAAAAAAAATGTGGAGTAGATGAAGTGCTCCATAATGCCTGTAACGTCAGTGGTTATAAATGTGCACTTGTGGGTGTTTATCTAATGAGAGAAACTGCATCTGAATCGTGATTTGTCACAGTGAATGTTAGGGAGTCAAACTGAATCCTGGTGTCTGGACAAATCAATATCACCATTCTGTTCAGAGAATATGGAGATAAATTTTACAATTGGAGGATTCATCTTGTTTGTGAATGTCAGAAAATGTCATGGTGTGAAGAGCAACCTGAAATGTCATTTAGAGTCATCAAGTGGAACCATGCACGTAACCATTTTTACAGTTCTAATTCTGGGAAAAATAAATGTCATTTTATTTTTTTCTCTTGATATTATTTTTGAAACGGAGCATCGAGAAAGAGATGAAAAAATAAACATTAATTATTAAACATTTTTACAATTGACTTTGTCTACTGTTAGTTTCTTTTTCTGAAGGGAAGCAACCAATTCTATTTGTCATATGTTTAAATAATATATAAGTAAATAAATATGACATCCTAGAATGTTGGACCTAGAAATTTAAGGATTTTATTTGTTGAGCAACATGAAATATTTGTTTTGTCCCAGAAATTGAGTCATTTAGCCTCATTTTTTATTACATTGTGGAAATGTGAACATTCGACATTGATTAGTCAAAATTATTCAATATTAATATTTTTCTCATGTAGGTATTTTAATTGTTTCAATTTGAATGATGATGATAACTGAAGCAAAATAACAAACCACAGAAACACACTTTATGAAGCAGAGCATGGCAGCAATCCTCGGGGTTGCTGGTATTTTGTTTGAGATTTATTTGTTCTGATCTTCTCATTCTCAGAATCATTCATTTCAATATGAGAGCATACTGTCACATATTTAAAATTAATTTCACAACCAGGATGTCACTCTTCTAATACAATTTTGTTTGTTGAGGCTTTCTAAAATTTAGTCATGGTTTTAATGTCCACTTTAATGTTTAATTATGGTTTTAAGTTGGTTTTTAAGAAAATATTTTAATTTTTAATGAAGTAAATACATAAAGTAATGAGAGAAACTAGCAAATCAAATGCCTGAAAACACTGATTGTGCTAGTGTAATACAATTACCGTTACTAACAGGCGTGCTGATGCATTTGTCAAATACCATCCCTTGATGGTCAGTGGTCATCTGTACACAGAAAGGTGAAGCCAGCCTGAGCTATGAAGAATAAATGATCCCACCCCACAGAGCTATAAAGAGTTACTGGAACCATGCCAGGAAAAAAAAAAAAAGATTCAACTGGTAAAGGCTGTTGCAGACAAGTTTGCTGATCCAACTTCATTCAATGATGAATTTTGTAGGAGAGAACCAATACCTGCTAGCTTTCATCTGACTTCTCTGTGTCTGCAGTGGCATGGGAACCCATACACATGCTTGCAAAGACACACAAATAAATACGTGTACTAAATCAATTTTCACTGACCATGAAAATGCTTATTATTTGTAAAATTATCTTCAATTGCATTTATGTTTTAAAATGTATATTGAATATCAACATATATTATGCATACTAACTAACAAAAATTTCAACTTTTTCATGTATTTGGAATATCTTGTTTTTGTGTCCATTAAGATAAAAGAATAATTTCAAAGAAATTTAATCTCAGAGGAGAAATCTTCTTCTGGATATTAATATGACCCAACTGTATTTAGATATTTAGGAATTTGGGGTGTGATTTATATACTTGTGGGGTGAGGAGGGTATGCATGCATACCAAAGATTTCCACAATAGCCTGGAATGGAGTAAAACAAAGGTTTAATAATTAGGGGACAAACTCATAGTAAGGGTAGCAATCTATAGTCCTCTGTGTGCACTGGAAACTGAGAACTGAGTCCAGCAGAAAAAAGGCTGCACAAGCTTTTTGTCTGCACATATAGTACCTGAGACTATGCCCAAATTGGGCCTTATCTAAAAGGTTATTGACAGAAGGAGTTCTCACAACATGGGTGTGTATGTGTATATGCATGTGTGTGAGTGTGTTTGTGTGTAAATCTGTGTATGGGCATTTTATGTGTATATATTTGTGTGTGTGTGTGTGTGTGTGTGTGTGTATGTGAAACAACCATTAAAATAATTCAAGCCAGAGGTTATGAAAGAGAGAGAGAGCAAGGGAGGAGAGTTTATGGGAGAAGCTGGAGAGAGAAAATGTAGAGAAGAAAACTTAATTATAATTTAACTTCAAAAACAAGGTTAACTTTTAAAGAGGATTGACTAGTTAGTTGCATTTGCCTATATGGTACTAATAATAAAGAGTTAATTTGTTATAACTTTAGCTATAGAAAATTACAGGTGGTCAAAATGCGGGGCACAACTAGATTGGGGGTGTTCATCCCTAACTGATACATCTAAATGCCATCCCTACACCTAGGTAACATCACAGAAGAGCAGCCCAAAGACTGTAAAGTAGAGGCTAAGAAAGTCTGCTAAGAATTTATGTCTTCCATATGACAGGAAGGCTGCAGATTTCCAGGATTTCATTTTTCATAACAGGTGAATTTTATATAAAACATTAATACTAATTTTCCATCTTCCTAATATTTCACACATATCTTTTTGCCCTTACAATATTTATGGTCTCCAGTAAAATTCTGTCAGTTGGTGCGGTAATGATCAAATGGTTGTGATGTAGTCGTTCACTTACTTATTCATGCAGCAAATATTTGATTGTGTGTTAGGCAATGCACCAGGCACCAGGTGCACCACCATGGATAAAGCAAACAAGACAGTCCTTCACAGTGACTGAAGAGCACTCTATCTTGCAAATACATTTTTAAAGTTTTCTGTTTGTTCCAAAGTGGTCAAAGACGTTATTACATAGATATAAGAGTAAAAGATTCATGGGAGTTATTTTGAACAATTCCTTTATTGAGCTGCTCATTGCTAGTAATAGATGTAAGCCAGTATGCTGTAATAGCATTACCATTAATAATTGTCTTGAGTAAAGAATAGACTCAATATACTTTGGACACTAACGTGTTTAAAGAGTATGATGTGATCAGTCATGAGAGTGAAGTCAGTGAAGGCTTCGAAATGGGAAGGGATGAAGATGAATTCTGATGCATGTGACCACAGCTGTGGGAAAGACAGTGAGGAGGAAAAGAGGAGCTGGAGCTACCAAACCCAGGGAACGGGACGTGTTAGGAGCAGCCATGGCAACAGACTGGCCTTACTGCAAATGAAAACTTACACCTCAGCAAGTCAGGGTACCCAAACTGCTCTTCTTCACTGCTTTTAACAGGAAATGGCACACTGCCTCATTCAACTAAGTGAACCTTTGGAATATAAAAGAGGGGTGCTTTGCTTTGCATTTAAACGTAATATTAAATAAGGCTGAGAAACAGCTTTTTTTTTTTTTTTTTTACTTGACTTTATTCTTTGGTTCTCAGGAATTTGAATCATCCTCTTCTCAGACAGTGCTGAAAACTTTGTTTCTTAGTCTGATTTAATCTGTTTGTATTGGTCACCCTGGTTCTCCTACTTTTCTGCCCTACTATTCCCCAGACACCCCTCTATTATGATCTGGGCCACAGGCTTAGGGAATTAGTCTCACTGGTTTCCAGTATAAGAATTCATTTTTAAAGGATCCCAATGATCATTCAGTCTTTCAAACAACACAATTCAGAACTTAATATGTATGAGTACAATTATTTACCAAACTGAGGTTTATTATTTAGATATGATTCATTCTGTTACTCCCCATATGTGCCCTCTCTTACCTCCCTCTGATCCCCGCTATTTTTCTCCTCTTTCCAAGACTTTTTGTAAATTAATGTCTTTTATTTAAGAAAAAAACTTACTTTGGCATCAGTTAGTTTATCCATGACCTTCTACGTAACATTTTATGTAAAAATTTTCACTCTAGTTGGGTGGGCTCACTTTTAAATAGACAGCTCCCAGAACGTATCTGTAGCCAATGATTCACCAGTAATTTGAATCTACCCACATCTATGCCTAGATGTGGAGGGGCCCATTGTGCATATCCAGTGTAGCAATTCACAGATGCAATTAATTCCTGCTTGTTATTGTATCTTGTCTAGGAGATGGCCCTGTACCCTATCCTAAAGCTCATATTAATAAAATGGTCAAAATGCCGTAAATTGGTTACATCTTAATCTTTTCTATATTAGTTGGCAAAAGGTTTTATCTTGCCGGTCTGTGGTGGTACATGCCTTTAATCCAGGCATTAAGGAGGGAGAAGCCATAGATCTCTGTGAGCCTTATTGGAGAGAGTGCCAGGGCAGAAACCCTGTCTTCATAAAAACAAAAACAGAAACAACAAAAAAGTTCTTGTCTCTTTGAAAGTAATAGTTTTAATATAATCTAAGTGTCATTTTGTCCTCCATTATTTCTGTATGTATCTTCCACTTCTGTAATTAAAGCATGAAAAAGTCATACTGTTAATTATTTACCAAAAAACCCCACAGCATTTATGTAAATCTGTACATAGATATACGTATATAACTTAAATTAAAGTTTCTCATCTGTGCTGACAGTTCTCCCTCCAAGATCAAAAGATCATCTAATAAAACCCACAAACCAGTCATGAACAGCCCTCTTTTGAGTTGTTGGTCAAGGTGGTTCATGAGATTTCAAAGCATTACAGGCTACTGTTGAAACTTGGTTGCTCATGAGAGATGGAAGGTAAGTCCCTACTGTGGTAGGAGCCATAATCTTCAAGGTCAATGAGCAGAAGTTCTAAGTTAAAACTGATTTAGAAGCCTTCTCACTGATGAGTACCTTTCCGGGTACTGGAAGATGGTGCCATGCAATCATCTAGAGGATGGGCAAAGCTAAGAGTTCTACTCAGCTATGAAGATGATGAACCACAATGACCAACACACAGGGTCCAGGAGTGGTCCAGATAACTTGGTTCTAACCAATCGCCCTCTAATTTGACTTAACGCTTATTTGATGAGATGGGAACAGCCCACTACCTAGAAGTAATGAGGAAAAGAAAAACAGCTTTCACTCCACTGAACCAGTGTTTTTGTTCATAGGCATAAATAAATGTAATCCTAACTCCTCATCAAGAAAATCTCTCTTTGCAACAAATAGGAACACTGCAGAAACTCACAACCAATGAAAATGCAGAGTTGTAAGGCCAAAAGTGACGACTACAAAACAACTCCATCCTCTAAGGCTCAGGGGATAATACAAAAAGGGAGCAGAAAGATGGTAAGAATCAAAGGACGAGAAGCTTTCTGTGAGAAAATGCACCCAAGAAACCTGAACAATATGACTGAAATGGTCAAATCTGAATATATATGTGTTACATACAGACTGAACAGCTGTAATTAATAATATATTTGTTTACATGTACATATATAAGCAAATAATCACAATCAAGGAAGAAAGAGGTTATGCATTAGAAACAATGCTGGGAGGGGTACATGAGTGGCTTTGGAGGAAGGTAAAGGTAAGAAAAATGATGTAACTCTATTATACACTCATAAAATTAATTAAATATTTTAAGAGATCCGTCATAATGAAATAATATAATCTTATTTTCAGATAATTTACTTAAAAGTCACACATCTTACTATGAAATATACTTGTCAAATTAGCAATATCATCCTGAGAATATGGAGTACAAACACCAATAAATAATCTTGTTTTAAATAAAATAACACTCCTAATATGCAATGACTAGATTTTCCATATTTATGAAATATACTTCTTTTTCATGTTTTATTTCTTTACACGGATTTCTATCAAGTTTCATGCAAAGATTAGCACTGTCCTTAAATATATAGAATTTATATGTGTATATTAGCAAATTATTGTTGTATAAAATATGATGCTCCCACTTTTATAATTATTTTTTATCTATTTAAATATATAAATTATTGAAATTTTACTTATATACATTAACTGAGTTAAATTTTATATTAATTGTTCAATATTAATATGATTTTAATTATTTTTTTTATAAATTTAAAAGCATCTATATATAAAATGTTCTTTGTTATAAACAAATAATTGGAACATTAGAAATAAACCTGGGTGGACAATGGAAAGAGAATAAAGTTCTTAAATGGACCACTGTGCTGATTTCATGATGTTGTCTGTTAACTTTAATATTTTCTAATACATTCAGCTAAAATATGAGAAAATCAAGTTTCCATTTTTTTATAATATAAAATGCATTTTATTAAGTAAATAATGATTTTCAACATTAACAAATATTTAGTTCTTTTCATATTTGTAGAATTTATTTATTTACTTATATGTTTTTGAGTGCTTTTTTTTTTTTTTTGCATGTAAACCTGTTCACCATAATGGGTGCCTTTTGTGGTGGCCAGTAAGAGAAGATACAACGCCTGGAACTGGATTTTTACACAATTGTGATTCTCCAGGTGGGTGTTGTTAAAAGCATACAGTGCCCTTAACCTTTGAGCCATCTCTCTATCCTCTGTACTTATACTGCTATCAATATAAATATATCTAGCTGTTTTAAACGTACTGAATAAAATATCTTGTCCAAATCCTGCTCTTTAATCTGCTACAATCGAGTTTAAAAATCATAACATTTTTTATCTAATTAAAGTTATTTCAATGCCTATATGCACCTACTTAAATACTATCTCTAATTTTTTTTTTAATTTGACAATTTAAAAATTGTCCTTCTTGAGAGTTTCATTCAGTATATTTTTAACAAATATTCCCGCATCCCTTAGCTTTTCCCAGACCCTCCCCATTCCTACCCACCCAGAGGAAGTGGGCAGAGACCCAGACACCACAAGCCAAAAGAATAATTTGCCAACCACTCAGTGCTGGGAGAGTGAAATCGGTTTTACCCAGTGCAGTTGCACTGTATAGATCAATCACATACCTGGGCAGCTCCCATGCTCAGGAGTTGAAGAAAACTAGCATCTCTTTTGCAAGTGGCTATCAATTGGAGGTAACTTCTCAGTTAGTGTTGGAACACGCTTGTCTATTTCTTCCTTTAGTTCCTGTACTTTACATGCCATAGACCCATGTAGGCCCTGTGCATGCTGTCCCTGTCTCTGTGAGTTCATATGTGAAGCTGCCCTGTTGTGTCAAGAAACTGCTGATACCTTGGTGGTCTTCTTCTCTTCTTTCAATTCCTTCAGTCTGTCTTCTTACCCACCCAACTTTAAGTAATTTTATTTAAAAAGCAGATTAAAAACACAATCTAACTATAACACTCACAAAATTAAATAAAAACACCACTATGCAAAAAAAAGAACAAAATCAATGAAACTGTCACCAAAAAAAAAAAAGTTCACAAGCAGTGGAGTCTGATTATGTATTATTTAATTACTCCTCATCATGAGGACTGTTTTGGGGTGGTTGAAATACCCATTGTCACTTGATTGGAGGAAACTGATTTTCCATCTTCCAGCAGGTATAAGTAACAATCGAGTAGTTAACCTTTTCTTTAGTGATTAAATTTCTATTCATTCACTCAGTCTTTAAAAAAAGGTGTAATGAAATGAAATATAGTAAGATAAGATAAAGTTATGGTAGCAAAGTTGGACAAGACAAATTAATACAAGGAAAAGTGCCCAAAGAGAAGGCACAAGAATCAAAGACACACTTTTTTGCACACTTAAGAATCCCATGAAAACATTAAATGGGAAGCCATAACATACACACAGAAGACCTGGTGCAGACCTAGTTCACGCTGCCTCAGTCTGTGAGTTTATATGAGTTTTGCTTGTGTTGATTTAGACAGTCCTGTATGTTTGGTGTCCTTTTGGTATCCTCCAACTCTACTGGCTCTTACATTCCTTTCACGTATAATACCACATTGTTACTTGAGCTCTGAGTGTAAATATTTAGTGGCGAAATCCCATTTAGGGGTGACTGTTCCAAAGTCTTACTCTTTGTGAAATGTCGGGCTGTGGCTCTCTATATTTATAGTCATCTGCTCCAGGAGGAAGCTTTTCTGATAATAGCTGAAAGAGACATTGACCTATGAATATAGCAGAATATCATTAGGAGTTACAAATCACTACATTACCTTTTCTTCCTTCCTCCATTTTCTTTTCTTTTCTTTCCTTCTTTTAAGACAAGTATGATTTTTTTACTAACAGGGCGAGCTGGTCTCCAGTCATAACCACGGCATCCAAAAAAAAAAAAAGTCACAAATGCTACAAGTGCTTAGGAAAAAAACTTATCTGAGAGCTAGAATTTTCCTATCTGAAATAAATAATAACAAAAGACACATGTGTACATGTGCTCTGATGGCAACTTTCTTTTTGTCTTTATCTTAAAAATGTCTCTGAGAATCTTTCTGTTTTAACACAGCTACATTCTTGATACAAAGTTACATCTACTTTCTTTGTTGCTTCATCTTCCAGTTTTTCATCTTCCTTGTCTCAACAGTTACATATTTCCACACCGTTGCATTCTTCATACATGCTCTCCATAGTTACATACCTTCATGTTTCTTCTTACAACCCTGTTTCAGCACACATACCCTCATTCAAAGTCTCCCCAGTTCTTTTTTCAATAGCTCCCTACATAACTAAATGCAGCTTCCTTTTCCCACAGCCAAGCCCTGGTCAATTATATGTTATATTTTCAGAGGCCAGCCCATTCTCATAACAACAAGATAAGTCACAGTTTTTGTCATGCTGGGGCTATCACATTGACCGGTCAGCTAGTATTGCATGGTATACATGTAGCTCTAAGTTGGTGAACTTGCCAAGAAAGAAAATGACAATTAGCTAGCTAGCAGAACTTTGAGCAGTATGCCATATGTACAGAAAGTTCATTACTGCATGAGGTTTATGTCTCAGATATGACCTTGAATCAGCAACAGACACCTGGAAATTTGTCCCTGTGTATTCTCTGCAGGGACAGCTAGTCTGTTTTGTTCTGTTGTCTAAAATTAGCTGTCATTGTGACTGAGAATACTATTACTTTTCTATGTCAATCTGAATAATAAAAAAATCTTAGTATCATTTCAATTTTTTGCTTTTCCTAGACAGGGTTTGTCTGTGTAGCAGACCTAGATGTTTTTTAACTCTTCCTTGTAAACCAGGCTGGCCTCGAACTCACAGAGATCCACCTACTTCTACCTATCCATTGCTGATTTAAAACCATGGGCCACAATGACCTGGTTTTAGTACTATTACTATTCATCAAAATTATATAGATTAAGCAGAAATCATCTTTCTGACCATCCACAGCTAAATGGGCACACAGTAGATGGAATATTTACACAAGCTAAACACACAAACAGTGGGAAAACACCCACAGTAGTAATTAGGGAAGAAATGAAGTGGCACATGAGAGAAGCTGCAGACCGGGAGTACTGGTTATGTACAGTTAGCAATTCCACAACCTTATCTGGTGGGATTCCCCTTCAGAGAGTCATTCGACAGGTTCGTTGACCTGCTCTGTAGTAGGAGGAGTGGGCTGCATCCTATTGCCCAGCTAGCTTACCTCCCAAAATAACCACACAGGAACTGTATTAATTACTGCCTGGCCCATTAGTTCTAGCCTCTTATTAGCTAACTCACACATCTTGATTCAACCCATTTCTAATAATCTGTATGTCACCATGAGGTCGTGGCTTACCGGCAAAAATTCAGCATGTCTGACTCTGGCAACTCCATGGCGACTCTATCTGCTGCTTTTATCTTAACAGATTACAGTTCTGTCTTCTTTGCCTATCTAAGTTTTGCCCTATGAGGCCAAACAGTTCTTTATTAACCAATGAAAGCAACACAAATACAGAAGGACCTCCTATACCACTGTTCAGCAGTAGTTGTCACCTGCTGTATATTCCCATGACCCTCTGCTTTTGTTTTACTCTAGGTTCTGAACTATCTAGTATCAGATTATTGGTATCATCTTGCAAGATGATAAGTATGGATCTGTTTGGATCCATATGTCTATCTACAGCCCTGCAGTTTGATCAGTACACCAACCTTGTTAGAGTTATTAATTTTCTCAGTGTGTATTACTTGCCTCTCAAAAATGAGGTGTCCACAAGGTTTGTGGACTGATATCTGAGTCTTAATTTGTTTGCATTGATCATTGTTTCTTTTGTGTCAATATCATGCTGGTTTTACTACTATAACATTTTATTACAACCTAAATCTTTAATTCTGATATTTCCCTCAGTTATTTATTTATTTATTTATTTTGGTTTTTTGAGACAGGGTTTCTCTGTGGCTTTGGAGCCTGCGCTGGAACTAGCTCTTGTAGACCAGGCTGGTCTCAAACTCACAAAGATCCGCCTGCTTCTGCCTCCTGAGTGCTGGGATTAAAGGCGTGCGCCACCACCGCCTGGCTTCCCTCAGTTATTTTATTGTTCAGGAATATTTTAGCTGGCTTGTGTTTGTCTGATTGGTGCTGTTTGTTTTGTGTGTGTGTATTTCCATATGATTCTGAAAACAGTCCTTGCAAGATCTATTAAGAATTGTGTCGGAATTTTGAAAGGGATTGCACTAAATTCGCAGATTGGGTTTAGTAGAATGGCCATATTTACAAAGTTAACCATAAAAATCTGTGACCATGGAGACTTTTCTATTTTATAATATCCTCTTCAATTCCTTTCTTAAATAACTTCAAGTTTTTGATCACACACATTTTTTAGACTAATGTGAAATGTGTTTTTTTCCCTAGCCATCCTCCAGAAAAAATGACTCTGATTCAAAATCAAAAGGCAGCTATTACCTGAAAAGCTATGGAGAAAGAAGCACCTGTACTCACTGTTGGTAGTACTGCAAGGCAGTACAATTGTTACAGATGTGATGGTTTCTTGATAATTCAAAAGGGAACAACCATGTGACTGAACTTTGCCCCTCTTTGCTATGAATTCAATGAATGCTAATCCATCCTTCCCATAGAGAGACTTTCACTTCCCAGTTTATGACTGCACTGTTCACAATAGAAGGAAATGATACCATCTTAGTTAGCTGTCAATAGAATAATGGAAAATGGAAATGTGGCATATATACAAAATAGAATTTTACTTTGTCATTAAGAAAAAATAATTTATAAAATCTTCCAGAAAAGGAATTCAACTGGAAAAGGATGAAGGGGTGTGGTCCTTTACCCTCCTGGGACTTGGTGACCCGGCCCCCTTAATTAATTGAGGGGTGGCAGCAGGGTGTGGTCACAAGCCAAAGGACCACACCCCTTCAAAAGACTATATCAAATGAGCTGATAGTCTCACTAAGGAAAAGATAAGTGTCACTTATTCTCTCTCACATATATACCTTCATTGCATATATATGTAAATATAGACATGTGAGAATAGTTACAGACTATTAAACTTAGCTAGTTTCCAGAAAGAAGGTATTGGTAAAGATGAAAGTTATGTGACATTACACTGGGACTGAGGCGAGCGAGGTAGGGAGTGACATGAAAGGGACAAGGGGTGAGTGGAGTGGAGATAAATAAATATACCATCCATGTTGCAACAAAACATGGTTATATGTTTATAGCATCAATTTGTAGTTTTCAGGGCTATTCTGGGTCAGTAGAATAAATTTAAAAAATTCACTGGCAAAATGCTGCTATCAATATATAGCATTTCTCAATTCTTTCCAACCTGAGGTTTCTGTACTGCTCAACAAACAAAGAGCAAAGAATTTTGTTAGGCTCATATTAGGCAGACATACAAACGCATTGCATTGGGACAGATACAGGGTAACACACAGGCACAGATAAAGCAGACACAGGCCCAAAATCCAGGGGACATGGACTAACAGAACAGCCATACATGGCATAAATTCAAGCCAAGACAGTAACCAAAGTTGCAGGATGATTTAAGGTTTAAGAAGAGAAAGTAAGAAATTCAAATTTAGGTTCTTTCTTTTTCAAAGTCCCAGAAACAATGTCAGTGTTTATATTTCTTAAAGGGTGAAAGCTATTCATTTTAAGCTAATAGAAAATAGAAGAAAAGATGTTCATGACACTCAGCTATTACTGTTGATTTTTTTTTCTGTCTCTCTCAGGACCAATCTCAATGTGACTCTAAGGAAACTGATGTCTCTTTTCCCCTCTCTTACACACTCTACTCATTTGTAAACCTGTCTGGCACTTAATATGCAAGCTAGATGGATGGGGAAGTCCAGTAGAAAATGGTCCAAGTTGCTGATAAAAATATGTGAAGAAAATTGCCATAAACACATTCATCTGGATTGTGTCCTCTGATGCCATTCAAGTCTACTCCAAATTATACCATTTCTGTCTCCCACTAGGCTTACTGTACATTATGGCAGTCAGGTAACCAGTATCAATTTAATCTGCTTAATGTATAATTTTGGCAGTTTGTCATTCTTCCTAGAATGAGGCTTGCAAGCTTCTTTGTGTTTTATAAACTCAATTTTATAGAATAGAGATCTTTTATATCATAGTATCTAACATTGGTGCATTCCCATAAAGACTTAGATTATTTTTCCTAGCTAACAGTGTAGGAAAAGCAATGTGTCCCCCTTCATGTGCTAAAATAAATGCTAGTGACCTTGATGACTTGCTAATATGTGATTCTAAATATCCATTGGTTAAACTTTAACATGGGTACTCTTTGGATCTCAATTCCTTTATCTGATATTTACCAGCAATGGATTCAACACTTCTGAAAGAAGTGAAATGATATACATTGAGATATTTCAGAAAAACAATAGGATTTTCATTCAAAACTGAGAACTGAATGTATATCTCTGGAATTCATATGAAAGAATAGACAAACACAATGTCCTCTGACCCCCCATTTGCAGAGTTCTGTGTATTAGCCTGAGACAGACACAGAAAGAGAGAGATACAAATGAGATATACAGAGACAGAGAGACAGCAATGTAGGAGGGTCCTCCTGTATTTCTGTTGCTTTCATTGGTTAAATAAAGACCCTGCCTGGCTTGTAAGATAGGTCAGCCCTTAGGTGGGTTGAGTTGACAGAATGGAAGTTCTGGGAAGAGAGAAGGAAGTGGCCAGTCGCCATGAGGCTCCTCGTGGTGACATACAGACTTTTATAATGGGTTAGTTTAGATGTGAGAGCTAGCCAAGAAAAGGCTGGAGGTAATGGGCCAGGCAGAGTTTAAATGAATACCATTCTCATGTGGTTATTTAGGGCATAAGCAAGCAACCAGCGGCTGAGCAGGCCAGCAGCTGGAAGCTGGGAGTCGGGTGCTGGGAACATACAACCCACACACCTCTCTCCCCTAATTACAACACAGCAATAAAGTGATAGACACAAAGAGAGGATAAATAAAGTGAAATGATGTTATTAAAAAAGGAAGTAAAATGGTATTTCAGGATGAAACCCTGATAGTGAGGTATACTCCAGAAAGTTACATTTTTCAGAGTTTAGTCTATATCACTAGAATAATCTAGAAAACACAGATATAGATGATCATAAATTATGAGTTCTTCCTGAGTTTTATTGGGCTTGAAAGCTAACATACTAATTCAGAGAAATTCACACTGAATAATAAGACACACATGTTCCAGACCTATTACTTTTGACACAGCAGGCAGCATGAGTTCAATGCTCTTGTCAAATTCTTTGCTCCAGATTCCCTCCGGACTATTTTATAGATGAATTCCAGTCAAGGCTTCCCATTCAGAAGATTGTGTCACTCTTGAAGAAACTTGAATGGAGAAAACCTCAGTGCTGTGAAGAAACTGCAAAGAAATCCACCCACAGATTCTGTGGATTGAGACATTCATGTAGGTTGTCAGATCTGGATCTAAGTGTGCCACACCAGAGTAAGAGAGAGGCACTGTGATCATCTTCCATCCTGCTTGCTATGAAAAGATCCTTAGGGTGCTCTCTAGAGAAAATGCAAATGCATCATCTCAGAACATAAGCAAACCCACAAAAGACCCATGGATAACTTACCCAGGATGTGTCTTTGTGTGTGTGTGTGTGTGTGTG
>JAQHUG010000463.1:265658-277787 GCA_028555095.1 Dicrostonyx torquatus | reverse complement strand
TGTGTGTGTGTTTGTGTGTGTATGTAGTAGTAGTCTAGACTGGCATCTGTGGTCTCATAGAGTTTGCAGAGTATCTGTCCAGTTCATTCTGGCTTTTAGACTCTCCATTAAGAACTCACATTATTCAAATAGGTCTGCTTTTATATGTTGCTTGGTGTTTTATTCTTGCAGCTTTTAATATTTTTTCTTTGTTATACATGATTAGCGCTTTATTAGCATGTGATCAGACAAATTTCTTCTCTATTCAGTCTATTCTGTGTTCTATGTTCTATGCTCTATGTTTCTTTTACTGTGACAGAATCTGCTTCTTTATTTTAGGAAAATTGTCTTCTATGATTGTGCTGAAATTTTTTCTTCATCCTTGACTTGTGTTCTTTTGTTTTCTTTTTCTATTATTATTAATATTTGGTTATTTCATAATATTTCAGATATCCTGCATGTTTTGTGCCAGGACTATTTTTGGGTTTAATGTTTCCTTTGGAAGAAGTTTACATTTTTTCTGTCATACTTCAATGGCTGGTATTCTCTCTTCCATATCGTCTTAGTGAAGCTTGCTTCTGTGGTTTCTGCTCAAGTTTCTGTGTTTCCTATGTGTAGATTTTCCTCAGTTTGGGATTTCTTTATTTCTTCTATCTTCAGTATTAGATATTAAACTGTTTCAGTCATTTCCTTCAATTATTGATGTTTCATAGATGTTTTGGATACATTTCTTCATTTCCTCTTTGAAAACTTCTACCATAGCCCTAGGATAATTTAAGGTTTTTATCTTAAGTGTCA
Organism: Dicrostonyx torquatus; assembly: GCA_028555095.1. Lineage (NCBI taxonomy): Eukaryota > Metazoa > Chordata > Mammalia > Rodentia > Cricetidae > Dicrostonyx > Dicrostonyx torquatus. Next base: position 277,010 of record JAQHUG010000463.1, on the reverse strand, counting down.
GCTCTGTTACAATACTCATGGCCAACTTCAACAGGATTGCAGAACTCTTGTGAAGATGTTGTCATGGCTGTTATTATTTGTGATTTTATACTGGCATCTATAGCATCTAGGTTTGATATTATTGTAATTCTAGGTCCTTATTTCTGGATGTTTTGAGGTCAGTGTTTTGTTCCTTGGTTTCTGCTACCCTCTTTTTATCTTAATGTGGTGTGCTGGTTGTATGTTGCCTCCTAGAGATTACTTCTCATATACTGCTCGGTGTGGTGACTGTAAGTTCAGTGTAAAATGTGTTTCTACATATTCTACATACTTAGCCATTGTAATTGGCTAAATGGTGGGAGATCGAGGAGTCTACAGGAAGAAGGAAAACGGGGTATTCTAAGAGGTTAAGCTTTGTCCTCTTGGAATAGAGCCAGACAGTGAGGATAATCCAAAACAGGTAGTATGCTAGTGAGCTAGGAAGGAAACTGGGAGATTGGACTTGGAGGATATGAGGGAGAGTGGAGATCTGAGGATCGCCTCCTTTCTTAGATGGACTACTATCTTCTCTGGCAATCTTGTCTGGAGGGTTTACAGTGACTGCCTTCTGGATTTGGAGTTTGGGATAATGAGTATTAAGGAAGGATGGGGGATAACATCTGGATGATACCACAGAGATAGCATAAGAGAGGATGGGAGAGGAAACATTAGGTTGTCTGTAGACAAGGACCATGGATGTATATAGCAGGTGAAAACCAGTGTCCAGATTTCAACTAGGGAAATGATGCTCTGGTTGAGGAGAATTCTATGCAGGCAGGGTCTGCAGGACTCTAGAAACTGTTGCTTCTGTCTGTAATTTTACATTTGCTAAACCACCTTTGTTTCCCCCCAATACCTTTACTGTATTATGTAATGTCATATGATATGTATATGCAATCTCATGAGTTTATCTTAATTTTATGGCCACATATATCCATTGATAGTAAGAAAAGTGACTTCTCAGTAACCTGTATAATTTCATCATATAGAAAATATACTGGGATATGATTCATAACTAGATCTTTTGACCCATGAGGACTGTAAGACACTTTAGAAGCCTGTTTTGTTCCCTGTACTCAAACTCCATATAATTTACTCATTTTCACTTTACAGAAACTTCAAACTAGACTAAATAATTTTGTAAATGTATCATAAGTTAAAAGTTTTACAGATATGCATGAGGCCAGAGTTGCAGACGTCTGACCAAGGTAACTAATACAAAGCAAACAAAAAATCAGCCTAATTTCTTGCTTGCCAAGTCTGGCTAGTAAGATGTGAATCTCTCTACAGATTTTTCTGAAACTTCTCAGGAGATGCTATTCCTCCAGCCTCTGGTCACAGTCTTTCAACTGGAACCTTAAACCCTTTTGTTGCCATGGAAAATGACTTGGCTCATAATCATTTACCCAAAGAATGTGCTATGACCAATGAGATACCACTCTCATAACTTTTTTTTTTTGCCTTAAGCCTCCTGCAAAAAAATGTATTTAACCTAGGTGAACAAGAGAAACAGAAAATTGAAATGAAGAGCTAGAAACTGTAGAAGCAGAATTAGAGTCAGCTAACAAAATAATAAAGAGCATGAGCCTCAGGTGGTGTATGTGAGTTTCAGATAGAAGAAAGCAAGCTCGGTTTTGCGTTTTTGTGGGCTTTTTCCTCAAGCCCTGGAGGTGATCTTGATCAGCAGGACTCTCAGGCTACTGCTAGATACTACAGACTTGCAGATGATACTATGGAATTGGATTTGGAGGAGATGAACGAGAGATGAAGAAATACAATTAGCCTACCTACTTCCCTCGTTCTTATGTTGTTATTACTAAGGCAGTATTAGATTTGGAGGAGAATAGAGAGTAGTTAAGCTACCTGCTTCTCTGATTGGAATGGCTTGTGGGTTCCCAAAGAATGTCTGCTGGGTTTGGGAGATGGGGTAAAGCAATGAATCCTGGGAAGGAAGGATATAGTAAAGGATCTATATGATCCTCTATGGAGGAGGACAGGGAGGGAAAAGAAACTACAAGAGGTTGTCTGCTGCAGAGATGGTGGTGAGGCTGGAAGATTGGGTTTGGGGGACTGGAAGAAGAGTTCTGATGATCTGCAGTGAGCTTATGTGCTTGGTCAGAGTGGCTTCCTGGAGCAGGAAGGCCTGCTGACATGTGGGGAGGGGATAAAGTATGATTCAGAACATGGAAATTTAGAGGGGGAATATCTGTGAGGATGAACTGCAGCAACAGAGTGGTGGGTGCAGTTAATGGTCTTATATGCAGCTGAGGGTGAACCTAGGAAATTGGATTTGAAGAAGGGTGAGAAGAGAAGAAATTGTCATAGCGTATCTGTTGCCCTGACCCATATTTTGGTTATTATTCATTCTCTGATTCCTAATTATCTTAGAAGCAAAATGAATATTTTTGGTGTTTTTCTAAAGTGTTGGTTATTTTTTGCATCAAATACATAAAAAAAAAACTTACAGAATGAAAGGTCGGTTACTATTCCTGGCTTGAGAAAATACAGTACATAGTGTTATGGAAGGGACGGCACTTGTAGCCAGAAGTTACTGGTCACCTCTGTCCACTGTCAGGAAGCACAGAGAATTGAAACCCATGCTTAGCTCTCTTTCTCCATTTGTTTACGTTTTGTTGTTCAGGAAAAGAACATAAACATTATCCATGAAATAGTGCTCCTCTATTCAGAGTAAGTACACCCTCTTCAATTCACCCTCTCTGGATACACCCTCATGATCTCTTGCACTAAAATCTGTATGTAGAAATGTAGAAAATGGTTAAGCATTATGCACAGACACTCTTTTCTATTTAATACAATCTTTTAAAAAATTTACATATCATTGCCAGTTCCCACTCCCTCACCTTCTCCTGCTCTCCTCCACCATCTCCCCACCCCATTTGCCATCCGTTTCTCAGAGAAGGTGAAGCCCCCCACGAGAGTCAACAAAGTCTGTCATATCATTGTGACAAGACCAATGCCCTCTCCCCTGTATCTAGGGAATGTTCTCTAAAAGTCAGTTCATGTACCAGAGATAAATACTGGTTCCATGGCCAGAAGTTTCACAAACTGCCCAGGCCACACAACTGCCACCCACATTCAGAGGGCCTAGTTTAGTCGGATGCAAGTGACCTAGCAATCATGCCAGAGTCGGTGAGCTCCAGCTAGCAGGGGTCAGCTGTTTATGTGGGCTTTCCAATCATAGTCTTGGCCCCTTTGCTCATATTATTGTTCCTGCCTCTATGACTGGACTCCAGGAGTTTGGTCCAGTGATTAGCTTGGATCTCTGTATCTGCTTGCATCAGTTACTGGACGAAGGTTCTATGGTGACAATTAAGATAGTCATCAATCTGCTTAGAGGGCTTCCTTTCCAGGTTGTATCCCTTTGAACTCGTTTTGTTTTCTTATTGCTCTAGCTAGGATGTCGAGTCCTGTATTAAGTACATATGGCAAGAGTGTACAGTCTTATCTTGCTGATTTTAGTGGAATCACTTTGCATTTCTCTCCATTTAGTTTGGCTGTTGGCTTGGTGTATATTGTTTATATTATGTTTAGGTATGTTCCTTGTATTCCTTCTCTCTCCAAGAGATTTTAGCCCAGTCTATTTGATGTTCTGTAACCTTCTTATATTTTCATATGCATATCCTTCAATAGGTTGAGAATTTTTCTTCTATGATTTTGTTGATTATATTTTCTCTGCTTTGATCTTGAGTTCTTCTCCTTCTTGTATCCCTATTATTCTTTGGTTTGGTCTTCTTCTCATGGTGTCCCAGATTTCCTGGATTTGTGTGTTAAGAATTTGTTGGATTTAGCATTTTCTCTGACTGATGAATCTATTTCCTCTATCATTTCTTTAATGCCTGAGAGTCTCTCTTCCATCTCTTGTAATCTCTTGGTTATGTGTGCATCTGTAGTTTCTGATTGTTTACCCAGATTTTCTATTTCCAGACTTGCTCTCGGTTTGTGTCTTCTTAATTTCCTTTATTTCAATGTTTGCCTCTTGCACTATTTCCTTTAGCTGTTTGATTGTTTTTTTTTTCCCCTTGGCTTTCTTTGTGGGATTTGTTGATTTCTTCTATTTTCTGTTTGTCTTTTCCTCCAGTTCTTTAAAGTAATTTTCATTTTCTTTTCTATCATCTTCTTATAGTTATTTTTAAGCTCCTTTACTTCTGCTTCATCTGCGTTGGGATGTTCAGGTCTTGCTGAAGTAGAATCACTAGTTTCTGGTGCTGCCATATTGCTCTTTATGTTGTTGAGTGTATTCTTATGATGTCGTCTACCATCCCCTTCCCATGCTTTAGGGCATCCCTCCTCTCCAGTTGATTTAGGTGGTTGCTCTTCTCACAGTGAAGGCAGGCTGTGCCTCTGGTTGTTGCAGATGCTGCTCTGGGGCTCTTCTCCAAGTGCAGTCAGGGCCACGGCTTTGACGGTCACAGTTGTGGTGTGGGCTGCTTATGTGTGTGAATGGACCTCGGGGTGTGTTTCTGGGCAAGGGACTAGAGAGCAGGGCCCACCAGGGGACTCCAGACACTTACTTCTTTATGAGTAGTCGAAGAAAAACACTTTAAGAACAGAGTTCTTCTCCAAACTAAAAATTGCACACATTTAAAGCAGGCATCATCATCTTACTTTCTCCACTCTTTTCTTAATCTGCACATGGAGAAAGAACAACAGAAGGATCAATATTTAGGGAAATATTTTTTATTAATTCTTTGAGAATAGTGTGCTTTATTTTGTTCATATTTTCTCCACTTCACCAATTGTTCCTACATCCTGTCATTTTTATGTCAAGCGTTTCCTAAATATTTAATCTTAACAATTAATCGATTTAAATGTTTTTTTTTTTTTGGATGAACAGATACATATAATGACAAAAAGGAGAGAATAGTTCCTTACAGTTTCTTTTTTTTTTTTTTTTTGGTAGTCATTGCAATTAAGTATATGTATTTTCCCAGGCTAGATATGCTAGATATCTGAGAGAAGTGAATCCCTGCCACATTAATGCCAATCTACATATAAGTTCCTGTCTATAAGTACCTTCTCAGAATTTTAAACAGTAGAAATTCCCGTGATGGTAAAAATAAAGGGGAACTTCAAATTTAGTTTTATTTGCAGTGTGAAATACATATATCAATGCTCAATGAGCTCAATTTATGGAACAGAAATCTTGTAAATTACCAGTATCCATAACTCAATTCTTAATACATAAAAATTAAATAACATAAAAGTACATTCAATATACTTAGCAGTATCTTTGCATGGGAATAATATATTCAATAATGTGGACTATCCAACTGTGGAGCATGATATAGATTCAAGTCATATATAATATAAATACAAAAATCTTACCACAGGACATTATTTAGGTACTATTCTTAGATTGTATGAAACAATTTTGGAATTCCAGAGCTTTCTTTGTTTTGAGATTTCTGGCTCTCAAACTTTTGATTCTTTCTTCATATTGTTTCTCAGAAAGGAACAATGTACCAAGAATATCATGTAAAAGAAAAATGTGTTCAAACTATTTCTTCATTCTTCATATTAAAATCTGGTCATTTTCATACCAGACAAATATTGTCCTAAAATAGGAACTTTTGATTTCTTGCATTGTTTCCTCATGCCCCTCACATCAAATCACTAGAAATATTTAAGAAGGACTTCACCATAGGAACCTAGTGACAGAAAGATGCCAGGGCATGATGTTATTTTAGGAGCATGAAAGTTGATCCTTGCCTTTGTTCTAACCAATCACGTTTTCTTAACTGAAGTTTAGGGATCCACTTTGTTTACCGCCAGTGAATTTCCTTTAATGCAATGGCCCTCGTTGCCCAGGTCTGTCTCCTAATCTTAAAACATGATGGCAAATTGTAATAGATTATCATATGCTATAACTACAATGATCTGGACCTGGAATCAGTATTCTCTAAATTGTTTTGATGTAGCTAGCATTATATGTGTTTTTGGTGCATTTTCATGTATGTATGTATGTATGTTCCCATATGTGTGTATGCATGGATTTGCATGCCTGTGAGAACTAATATTAAATTCATAAGTCTCCACTGATTTCATTTTGCCTTATTTATCAAACAAAGGTCTCACAGTTGAACACAGATCTCAATTGTAAGGTTGTCCTTACTTGTGCGATTCTCTAGAGATTCTCTGTTCTTACTTTCTGAAATTACAGAAATTACAATTGGGATGTCGTTTACGTGGTATCTAGCAAATGTAACTGTGATAATGGTGGCAATTATTTTTAAAGCAACTATAAATAGTTTAATTTCTTTCAAGGCTGTGATGAAAGAAGGGGTTTGTCAGAAATAAAGTCTATTATAAAGTAGATTTTCTTGGAGATAAGAAAATGTAAGCCTACAGGAATTTGTAAATAGAATATAAACCATCACCAAAATAAATCAAATCTATACCATTTTAATCAGTCACTGTTTCATAAAGGATTAAGTAATTTTACAATATTGTATTTACATGAACATCACCAGATAAAGCCCTCATACAGAGACCTGACATTGTCAAAAGCTGGAGCTCTCGAAAATGTAATCAAAATTATGAAATAAATGTAGAACAATATTTGCATTCATTTTCTACTAGGTAGATTGTTAGTTATACTGATGGATGATATTTTGACATGTAATCAAAATTTTCTAAGTGAATACATTCAAGGTGATAGTATCACATTTATTTTAAAATAGAGAGTTAACAGTTTTACATTAGAAATAAAAATTACATTAGAAAAATGAAATTAAAAAATACTTATTTGTATCTCACGTGGCAATGTAGGAATTCCTTACTCACCTGTTATTGCTCAATTAATGACAGTAATTACACTTCTCATTTCAAGTACAGTGGAGCATGTGGGTTGAAATATATATTGAATTATAATAAAATTTAACAAAGAAAATTTTAAAACTCTCTGAAAGAGCACAAAAAATTTACTGAATATAAAACATCTAAAAAATAAAAAATATTAAAAAGATAAAAAGTAAGTACACTGCAAAATATAGTTCATTTATATTATATATATTTTAGGAAGTCAACAGAGAAAAAATAAATTGTGATTAAAGGTCTTTCACAGATAACAAATGTTTTTTAACTAAGACATCAAATAAAACTGATAAATGTTTCAGTTTGTCCAAGAATACTTTGATGTGTTGCTTCATCTTAAGATATAAGGAATCGTTAAAGGCTGACCCAGCATGTCGCTAAAATAGATTTCTCTAAATTGCCTCCCAGCAAGCAACAGTCATGATAATTAAGCCAAAGGATATCATCATTTAGGATTACATCTTGTCAGAAGCTGTGGTAGTTTCCCCATCGGGTAGAGTGTGAGGATAGGACAATTAAATTTAGTGCTTAAATTACACTTATCTTAGGCAGAATTAATAAAACTCACAGTGAACTCCAAAATGACCAGTGATAAAAGTAGAAAGACATAGTCCATCAAGCCCATTTAGCGGTTCTGGAATTCAACAGAATATAATTTCAAAGTAAAACATAAGAAAAATAAAATAAAGTTCATTTTTTATTGAGAAGCAAAGAGACAAATGATGGAAATTTAATTACACTAATAGAAAATTTTGAGACCCCAATTTAAATTAATAACACTGTCTTGTTAAATATCTTGTATATTCACATATTAAGAGAGAGGACTTTTAATTCCTATTCTTTTATTCTGGAGAAAATTTCTAGTAAAACTGTAGCAAATTTAAGTAGCTCATTTAATTTTATGATAACTTAATTTTGAATGCCTTATGGAGAATTTGAACATACTTACACTTTTTATTAGCATGGAGAAGTCAAGCTCTTTGTTGTTTTTGTTGTTGTTGGTGGTGGTGGTGGTTGTGGTTTCTTCAGTTTTGAAAATGTAATATAATTAGAGTTCCCCTTTAACTTTTTTCCCTCCATAGAGTTGTAAATATTTATCTTTGCACTCTTTCAAATTCAAGATATATCAAATTCAAGATAAATTCAAAGATATCTCTATATATTTGTCCTTTTTCAAATTAAAGAACTTTTATCATTGAATTTTGTTGTATACATATAATTCAACATGTGTACACAAGCAAACACATTTACGAATACGTACATACACACACACACATTCACATAGCTAACTAGACAAATACAGCATGTTACTTGCAGGTATATTTTTCACACTGGCTATTTGGTATTGGATAATCAACTGGTATTCTTTTCTCTGGGGAAATTATTTCCCCCTCTCAGCACACCTTAGCTGTCTCCTTTTCTTTGTGTAGGGTTGAGGCTTCATGAGTTCCTAAACCATCCTCCCAACCTCATTTCAACATCACAAGTTCTAGATCAGCATGAGTAGATGAATTTTTGTGTAGTCTGTCATACTGGCAAGATTTCATGGGCATAATTTTGGACATTTTTGAGTGGACAAAACAACACAGCAAAGTCTTTATTCCCCTTTCCCTTAAAATCTTCAAAAGTGATTTCTGAGCAGTTGGGAGGGGTATGTTTTGGATTAGAAGTATAAAAGTAATTTGGCAGGAACTGTGAATAATGACGGACTCTGATTCTGGAAAGAAAGTGAGATAAATATAGAACAAGGTAAGAGGGTAAAATAACAGTAAGGATATCCAAAGATATCATAAAAAATCATACTATTGACTATATACTCTTATTGTACAAGAGAAGCCCCCAAAGAATTCAACAGCAATGCATGCAGTAACAAGAGTTTTTTATTAATTCAAACGTTGGGGTGGTACTTGGTGACCCACAAAGAAAGCCTTAAGCCTCTTTTAAGAGGAGCTGGGAAATTACAGAAAGGAGAAATTAATCTGGGACTGATTGGTGGAAGAAAGTTTATATGAGGACTGAATGGTTGAAGATCCTATATTAGCTAACTTTCAACAGCACAGCAGGCCAGGGAAAGTTATCTTTAGCTATCTGGAGACTGGGGAGCACTTACTAAGCCAGCAGAGAGGCTTTGTGGGATAGTTGGGCCAGTAGATGGGTCTTTCGGTTGCCTGCTAAAATAGCAGAAGGTTGTGTTATATCCATTCATCTATTAGGAGATCCTTGTCTGTCCCACCCCCTGACTTCTGTCAATATCTGAAACACTCATATTTCGATAACCTGGTATATAAATATACATATAGAGTTTAAATTTTTTCATGTGATTTCTTGTTCTTCACACACCTATTTATGTTAACCATTTCTAAGATCACTTATTTTATAATTAAGCAAGAAAATAAACAGAACCACGTATACTATAGTTTTCATCACTTCAATGATGGTAGTTTTCCACAAAAAGATTTAACTGATGACTTCTAGTTGTCTCTGTACACCATTTCCTTGTTTGCTCAGTTACCACATTGATTAACTTTTATTCAATGATTTAGTACCTATGTATATTTAGTCATAATGATATATTATTTGCTGTAACTTAATAGTTCATATGAAAAGTAGCGTTACATATGTGATCTTTTAATCTTTACTATACATTGATACTCAAGTTAAGAAATTTGTTTTTAAAATCTTATCAATGGGCAGTGACCTTTCCAAGCCATATAATTTAAATGGAAGTAATTTTATGTTTTCCACTTTCTAACAATACATATAACCACAATCTCTGTTTTGCTAAGAAAGTTTTGACACATCAGTCCTTAATGACTATTTTCCAATTATTTTCAAGTAAATATGGTTCTTAAATGAAAAACCAGTTCAGTAATATATGTAATCTTGCTTTCATTTCAATATCATCATTATAATTCAAGAATTTTTGTGAAATTAAACTGTTTCACATTCTTTTATCAAAAAATATGGCCTGGGGTAGAAGGAGTTAGGTGGGAATAACAGAGAAGATATAGGCATGAAAAGTAAGGGGAAAATAAGAAACACTGAAAAAAGAAAAATTAAACCAGCCTATGTTGGTACATCTTCCAAGTATAAATGGCATTTAGACAAAACAAAAGGAAAATGAGTAAGAAAAATTAAACTGGATGGGACCACAGGAATACAAACACTTCATTGCATGTTTACAAACATATATGTATTTTGCAGTTCTGGGTTTATAGAAGAGGTTCTGCCTGGCCAGAGAACAGTAGTTTGACCAGGAACTCTTAAGGCTGGTATACACCTTTCTGATGTTATCTTTCTTTAAGCTCATGTATTAAGGATGGACCTTATATTAGCTGATGGTTTCTCTAACTTGAAAACTACTTTATGAAACTTGTAACAGATGAATACATGTCACTTTCTCCAAGTGTGCCGCTTAAGATGTTAGACTTACTTAAGTATCTGAAACAAGCTTCCTAAAACATATAAAACCAGATTTGTAAAACTATTTAGCATTCTCCAGTATAAATTTATGTCTAGTGTCTTCTGGCTTTACAGAAGTCCCTTAAATTGTAGCAGTTCTAAAGAAAATACCACAAAGGTATCTCATTTTAAAAATTCAATCAATTATTGCAATATATTGTAAATATGAGTAATATTCCCAGCAACCATTAAAAGATAATTAGAGCAAGACTGAATTATAATTATGTATATGCAATGTATATAATTTAGTAATAAAAAACCATGTGCTGTTTTACCCTCTTGAATCCTGTTTACTTTCTGATTCTCAGGGACCTTACGAGAAGTACTGTGATGACTGAATAGACGCAATACACCTGCTTTTGGGCTGGAAAACTGAAGCAGCATGATGCTGGCTAAGCAAGAACTTTATGGTGGTAGCTAATAGCAGCATGATTACTGAGCTAATGCTGTCAATGAAAAAGAAACCTATAAGGAGTCCATCATAAAAGAAGCAACTTCAGATTCACTTCTGATTAAAACTGAAGGTTACTATTACTGAACGTAACTTCTTAAAGGCTTTAGGTAACATCCCTGCTCTAAGTTTCTGTTTCTACCTTTGTATAATAATGAAATATTCCTGGATTAAAGTGTATAGTGCAATTAGCATTAAAGTTCTTTTTATCTTTCTTCTTTGGGGAAGTGATAGGGGCTGTAGAGATGGCTCAACAGTTATAACATATGCTGTTCTTGTGGAGGACACTACTTTGGGTCTTAGAACATAGGACAGGGGGCTCACAAACCATGGCAACTCCAGCTCCAGAAGACATGACACCTCTCAATTCCAAAGTCACTGGGATTAATTTACATATGCACTGATACAAACAAACATAATACACATAACTGATAGAAAAATCATTTTAAACAACAATATATAAATAAAATTAAAGTCGTATCAATTTCTATTGTTAAATACACTTTAAACAGTAAAGATACCTCAAACTCATGATCCTCCTGCCTCTGCCTTCTTCAGCCAATCCTGAAGAGGAGGGGAGAAGCTGA
>JAQHUG010000463.1:211143-231498 GCA_028555095.1 Dicrostonyx torquatus | reverse complement strand
GAACCGCGGAGAGCCTGGGTTGGGGGAGGGTGGAGATGCAGGAAGGAGGGTTATTGGGGAAGGGAATAAGATATCTACATTAACGGGAATCAATTTAAGAGTTGCAAGAGACTTGTCCTTGTAGCTATTTTTTCAACCCTAGCAGACTGAAAACAAGGATTCTCACTTTGAAATTTCAAACGCTCCCTAAAGAGTCTTTGCTCTTCTCTTAAATGCAACAGTCAAGTGCCCATCACCTTTAAATTTCTGTATTATCATCCATGTTCTCACAGTGGCTTAAAAAGATTTTAATACTAGATGGATTTTGTAGCCCAAATTTCCAAAGTCCTATCCATTGTTCTCATGAAAACATAGTCATGTCTGCCTCAAAGAAATGTTCCAACTGTGGCATCGAAATCTGTCTTCCTTGAGGACTCCATAGCTGTTTCTGAAACACCATGAAACAAAAGAAATTTAAGGAGGAAAAACTTTATTTCACTTTTCTTCCATACTGCAATTAATTATTAGAGATAATCTGGGCAGAATCTCAGACAGGGTACAGACTGTGAGGTAGGAACTGATACAAAAGTCATGGAGAATTGCTTTCTCACTGGCTTGTTCTTCATGACTTGCTCAAATAGCTTTCTTTTCTTGTAGAACCTAAAAACCAGCAGTCGTGAGATGGCTTTACCCAGAATAGGCTGCCCCCCACTGCATCAATCACTAGTAACGAATCTCCTACAAACTTGTTTGTAGCTCCATCTTATCGATGAATTTACTTGGTTGAGATTATGTCCTGTAGATGACTTTAACTTGTGTGAAACTGACATAAAAACTAGCAGGCACAGTCTCCATATGGACTTTTCATTAATTTCTAGTTTGGTTTAAACCTTATTTCTAACCTGCCTCTCCCCTACCCATATGCCTCTATCCTGATTAAAAGCTTACAAGTCCACTATTCATCCTCTCTACTTGTATATAACCTAAGTTATACAATAACATTCCCTTATGGTCTCTTTTCCATTTCAGCATGGTGTTGTAATTTTTCAGGGTTTGTTTCAACAGCCTCACACTTTTAATATACTAGTTGTAGTATTCCAGTAATTCCTAGGAGACATAATCTCACAGCAGAGTTCTTGACGTACTTGCAATTACTATTTTTCTCACTCCATTCACAGATGTTTCCTGAACCTGGGTTTCAGGTCTTGTGTTATACATTGTAAATGTGTCAATTGGAGATGGCCATCTGTCCTGGTTAGGGTTACTGTTGCTGTGATGGATCGTCATGACGAAAAGCAAGTTGGGGAGGAAAGGGTTTATTTGCCTTCTACTTCCATACCATTGTCGATCACTGCAAAAGTCATTACAGGTTCTTAAACACAGGAAGAACATGGAAGCTGGATCTTATGTAGAGGCTGAGGAGGAGTACTGCATACTGGCTTGCTCCTAAGGTTTACTCGTTCTGCTTTCATATAAAAACCCAGCTCCAAAGAACCAGAGGTAGTCTTCACCCACAATGTTTCCAGTCCTCTTACATCAATATCTAAATAAACGTTATACTACACTACAGTCCAATTTCATGTAGTCTTTCTATCAGCTGAGGCCCTTTTCTCTCTTGTTGACTATTGTTCATGTCAATCAGAAACAAAACTAGCCGACACAGCGCACTTCAACCACTTGTTCTCTGCATTTTGAGAAATTGTAAATTTCTATGATAATATGATACTGCTTCAAGTAGAGCTTTTTTTTTGAAGAATCATGATAGCTACACTTACCCATAGTATAAGGATGAATATTTAAAATATAGCTAGGATGTATGGTCATCTAGCAAAGTTGCCTTACGGTATTCTTCTTTAAGATCCTTAAACTCACCAGGGAGTGGTGGTGCACACCTGTAATCCCTGAACTCGGGAGGCAGAAGCAGAAGGATCTTTGTGAGTTCAAAGCCAGCCTGGTCTACAAAGGGTAGTTTCAGGACAAGCTCCAAAACTACAGTGGAACCTTAACTCAAACGACAACAACAACAACAACAAAAAAAAAAGATCCATACTAGTCTCACATAGTTGGTGAGTATAATTAGGGAGTTGTTATTTACCACCACGATATGAAAACCACCATTATAATTTAGGAATATCTTTCCTTGCTGTTCATTATTTTGATTTATAGGTACCTCAGTTGAGAATCACTGTTATAAAGTAAATAAGTAGAAGACAAGCATGCCTTGGCACCAAGTAAATCATTGAAGGATCTATCTATTGCTCACTATGGGAAGGAAATAATATTAAGCGCCTTAAAGGAGCAAACAAAGAAGCATCTGTGAAGAAGGTAATCTATCATTGCTCATATCTAGGAACAGGCATTAATTCTATTTATTTTTTAAAAGTATTTTCTGTGGGTATAAGAAGGATAATTATCACCTGAACATAGTATGCCCAACAATCTAATTGTGTGAAGATTTCATATGGTTAAAGATATGATTAAGTCAAGTTCTCATAAAGAAATTTCTTGAGAGACTTTGAATACAATCACAATGTCTAATTAAATGCTTTCCATAAAATGATGAACTCGATATTTTTTCCAAAATGGAGAGTCTCAAATCACAGGACATGTACCAAAGAATGCAGATCTTCTCCAGAATTTTCACTGCAGACATCTGCCAGACTTTTAAAGAAGAGATGACATCAATAATCTTCAAATTATTCCACAAAACAGAAACCAAAGGAACATGGCTAATTTATTTTATGAGACCTCAGGCACCCTGATACTCAACCACATGAATGAAAAGAATCATAGATCTATTTACCTCATGAACATTGATTAAAAATTAAATAAAATACTTGCAAACCAAATTAAAACACATCTTAAAGATCATCCACCTTCATCAAGTGACTTCATCACAGAAAGTCGGGCATGGATCAACATGTGAAATCCCTAAATGTAGTCAACCATATAAACAAATGTAAGGAAAAAATATGATCATCTCATTAGATTACAAAAATGCCTTTCACAAAAATCCAATACCTATTCTTAATAAAATTCTTGGAGATAATAGAGATACAAAAGACAAACCCAAATATGATAAAGGTAGCTTACAGCAAGTCTAAAGTGAACATCAAATTGAATGGAGAGAAATCAAAGTCATTTTACTAAAATCAGTTACAAAAGAAGGCTGTTCACTCTCCCCTTATCTGTATAATATAGTGCTTGAAGTTCTAGCTAGAAAAATAAGACTGTTAAAGACTATCAAGGAAATACAAAGTATAAAGGAAGAAGTCAAAATATTCTTATTTGCATATGATATGATAGTAAGGATAATTGATACCAAAAATTCTACTATGGTACTGTTACACTTAGTAAACAACTTCAATGAAGTGGCTGGATAGATTAACTCAAAAATCTGTAGCCCTCTTACATACAACAGACAAGCTAGAAATCAAGGAAATCAAAATCTTTACAAACAGTCATAAATAATATAAAATTTCTTGAGGTGATTCCAATAAAATCAGTAAAGTCTTGTGTGGTGAAAACGTCAAGAATTTGAGAAAGAATTTGAAGAAGATATAAGAAGAGGAAAAGATCTCCCATGCTCATGAATTGGTAGGATTAGTATAGTAAAAAAAATGGTTATTTTACCAAAAACAATCTACAGATTCAATGTAATCCCATCAAAATCCCAACACACACTCTTATAGACCTTGATAGAAAAATACTCAAATTTATAAGGAAAAACAAAAATCTCAGGAATGCTAAAGGCATTCTATAAATTAAAAGAATTTCCAAAGGTATCACCATCCCTGATTTCAAGCTCTACTACAGAACAATAGTCATAAAAATTATAAGGTACTGTATGTCATATAAACACAGAGGCTGGTTAATGTAATCTGGCCAAAGAACCAGGCATAAATGCATACAGCTATGAACACCTGATTTTTAATAAAGAAGATAAAATTATACAATGAAAAAAGAAGCATCTTCAACAAATGGTGTTGATCTAATTGGATGTTTGCATGTTGAACAATAAAAATAGAGTAATGTGTATCATTCTGTACAAACTCAAACACAAATGGGTCAAAGACCACAACATAAATTAGATACATTGAATGTGATGGAAGAGAAAGTACAAAATACCTTGAACACACTGGCACAAGCGGCATCTTCCTGAGTAAAACACAGATCACAATTTTCAATTGGGACTACATGAAACTGAAAAGGTCCTCTAAGGTAAAGACCACTATCACCAGGAAAAAATAGCAGTCTAAAATATGAGAAAAGACTTTCACCCATTTTATATCTGAAATGGGCCTAGTATCAAAAAAAAAAACCCAGAAAGAACTAAGGAAATTAGTACTCCATCAAGCAAATTGTCCAATTATGAGCCCCAGTGAGAGCTTATTATCAGTGGTGTAACAGATATCAGAGACCTAAAGCCAGACCAATGGCTCATGATATTGAACACTTCCTTGCAAGTAAAGATGAACAAGCTAAAGGGTTCTTCTCTTCTTCTTTCTTCTTCTTCTTCTTCTTCTTCTTCTTCTTCTTCTTCTTCTTCTTCTTCTTCTTCTTCTTCTTTTCTTGTTTTGTTTCTTTGGTTTTGGTTTTTCATTTAAATTAGGCTTCTTTGAAGGGGAGATTGGAAGGGAGAGAGATAGGGTGATAAATAAAATCAGAAGGCATGGTTGAAACAGGAAGAATAATAAAAGTAAAAATAAAATAAAAAATGAAAAATTAAACAAAACAATAGATCTATTGAATGTGATGCATAAGAAATACAATAAAAATAAATTGTTGGGCCTGGCAGTGGTGTCACATTCCTTTAATCCCAGCACTTGGGAGGCAGATGATGGAGGATCTAGTGAGTTCTAGGCCAGCCAGAACAGGCTCCAAAGATACAAATAAACCCTGTCTCAAAAAATGAATTATAATAGAAAATAGGGGATACAGATCTAAACAAGGAATTTTCAACAGAGGAATTGCAACATGTCTGAGAAACACTTAAAGGCATGTTCAACATCTTTAGCCGTTAGGGAAATGCAAATCAAAATGACTTTGAGAAATCATCGTACAGCTGTCAGAAATGCTAAGATCAGAAAGACAAGTGGCAAATCATGCTGGCAGGGATGGGAAGCAGAACAAACATTGCCTCCACTATTGGTTGGACTGTACATTTGTACAGAAACCACTTTAGAAGACAATATGGCTCTTCCTTCCAACTTTAGAAATTGTCTCAAGATCCCAATATACCACTCGTGGACATATAAATAATCATGCCCTGTCCTCCCACAAGGACATTTGCTCAACTATCTTCATAACAACTGTATTCAGAATAGCCAAAAACTGATAAAAACCTAGCTGTCTCTCAATTGAAGAATGGATAAAGAAAATGTGATCCATTTATACAACAGAGTATTATTGGACTGTCAAAAGATAACAGCATATAATTTGCTATAACATGGTTGGAATTTTAAAAAAAAAGTCATCCTGAGTGTAAAAGTACAACATTGTATTACTAACTTTTAAGTAAATATTACCTGTTTAAAAGGATGATCATGCCACAATCCACAGACTCAGAGAAGCTAAATAAAAGGGACACTCAAGGGGGAAGTATGGATCTCCCAGGGAAGGGGAAATAGGATAGATTTCCTGGATGGACAGGGAGAAGGCTGGGAAGGAGACCTTGAGGGATCAGACAAATTAGATGTGTAGGGAGAGTGCTTGGAGAGAAGACGGGAATTGGATATATTTTATGGGCAATGTGAAAACCTAGTACAATGGAAACTCCCTGGAATCTCTAAGGGTGACGCTAGTAAAGACTCCTGGTAATTGGGGATAAGGAGCCTGTACTGGGCTACTTCTGTATTCAGTAAAGGCTTCAGATGATTGGCCTGAAACATCAACCCAATCACCAAGCCTTCAACTACAATTTGTTCTGCCTGCAAGATGGGCTGTGTTAAGGGTAGTACAAGACTTCTAGGGTGATGAACTGATGACTGATCCAACTTGAGTCCTATGCTATGAAAGGGATCCATTGCCTGCCACTTCCTGAGTTGTCAAGAACCAGAGACCCAGAAATTTAGGAAAGAAGAAAATATAACTGGCAATAATAATAATAATAATCGCAGGGTGGTGATGGTGCATGCCTTTAATCCCAGCACTCGGGAGGCAGAGGCAGGCGGATCTTTGTGAGTTTGAGACCAGCCTGGTCTACAAGAGCTAGTTCCAGCACAGGCTCCAAAGCCACAGAGAAACCCTGTCTCGAAAAACCAAAATAATCATCATCATCATCATCATCAACAACAACAACAAATTGTTCTCTAATCGTATATAATATATAATTGTATACAATGGGCTCATCATTTATATAAAGTTGTATAAAATGATGATCCCAATTGTTACTATCTCTGTGTGTTCATACATGCCTATCTAATACAGTCTCTTTCTCCTTTATATTTTTGAAATGTGGTCTCTCATGGAACCTGGACCTTACCAATCCTTAGCAGTCTGGTTATCCACCTCACCTTGGAAACACTCTGTCCCTAATTTCCTGAATACTGTGAATGCATAAAGACATTCACATATGTAATTCTTTTACTGGGTTTAGAGCATCTGAAAGCTAACTTTCATGACTTTGCACCAAAGAGTTTAATCTACTGACTCGTCTTCCTAGTATTTTTCATCTTTAATTTTTTGTGGGGAGGAGGGATGCTTTTATTGTATTATGTACATGTTTATGAATGACTCTTGACATGCCTGCCTACTGTTACTTTGTATTTACTGAAGTATGGAATGACTTTTTCATAAGTTATGTGAATAGTTTAAACCCACATACATTAACATATACTTTACGATTTTAATGTCATTTTCATTCATATATATTGTTTTAAATGTGCCTGTTGTTGGCTTAGAAGCTATTGAACTATATGAATTCTTTTGTTGTCAGCTTATCTACCAGAAATACGCTACAACGAAAATAATTATATGGGGTTTGACTTTTCCTTTGTAAAATTTCCTCTTCCAGTGCCAGTAGTGCTGGTGAATGCCTGGGCCTTTAGCATTCAGGATACAGAAGCCTTCATACTGAAAACATAGATCATTCTGGGACATAAGTATTTTTCCTGAGCTATCTCTTGTTTTTTCACTTGCTCTTTCTTTTTCTCTCCCACCTCTTCCATCTTTCCCTTCCTTGTCATCTCTGTCTTCCTCCTGTACACACATATTTATGTGGAAATCCATGTCTACATTTTTGTGTAATACATATGACATGACACCATTTAATATCATCTTGTCTCTTGTATGTACGAATCACTTGTTCATCTTAATACCCTAGGATATTTATGACTCACTTTTTTGTGGAGTTTAATTTTTTCTTTTTAGCTTTTAGAACTAGATCAAACAGATATTTTAGAAAGATTGATGTATAATAATATATGAAGCATTTAAATTAGTTTCAGCTGCTTTGGGAATTAATAAAGAAATTCTTAAAATATCTAAAGCAAACCCACAATATTATTCACTTGAGTAAATTTGACTATAGACAAAAAATAAATGTAAGTATGCCACAGTAATGCTTGCACATCCATCCTCATTAGAGGACTACTTTTTCAGTAACCAGTGTATGGAATTAAAATAGAGTATTGTCAGCTAGTGAACTTAAAGAAAATATGATATAAATGCCGAACAGAATTTTATTCCACCCAAGAGAATATAAATTGATAATTGCGGAAACCTAGCCTGTCCCAAAAATGCAGGTGTCACTTGCTGACTCTCATATATAAAATCTAGGTCAACAAAGAATAAAGGCCATGGGGTGAAAGGTAGAGTGGCTGTGGAAAGAGAATGGGAAGATAAAGAAGAATACAGATCAGGAGGAAGAGACAACCGAACATGAGCAAGTGCGTGAACATGTATCTCATAACAGTGAGGGCCATGATGAAAACCTTTATTTTGTGCAGTTATTTTTTAACCCGGCCTTAAATGGAATTATAGTCTCATTGTGATCACGAAAACATAATTTTAATATAATTGGCAATTATCATTATGTTTTCATTTTAAGTCTACAGTAAATAAAGTAAATGAATAGCCAAAGAAACATAGTCAGATACACTGAGAGTATTTGGCACCACATGAAACCTTGTACCTCTGAGAAGGCCTTCCTGATGGTCATATTCTGATCCTTTTAAACTCAATATGGAATACATATATCTCATCAGAGAAGTTTATTTTCTTTTGCAGTAAGGTTATGCTCCTAGTGAGTTTGGTAGAATGCTTTCTTTAGAGAAGGAAATATTGTTGCAAAATTTTGAGTAAAAATTTCCCTCTCCTGAAATGTTTCTCAGCAGGCTTCACTGTTAGTGAGAAAAACTCCTAATATTTCTTCTTTGTGTAAACATAAAACCTGATTCTTTACTAAAATAGAGCTATACTGTTTTGATAAAGGGGATGAAATATTGCTTGAGAAGTTAAAAATAGCTTTCTAAAACAAGGAGAAAATAAAATAGCTTCAAACAGTTAAAGTGATTTCTGTACCCACCTGAAATCTACTAACCCTTATAACTTCATATGAAAAATTTTAATACCACTATCCATACTGCTATTAGTTCCAATCTTGTGAGTTTTATTAAACTTTGTAAGAGTTTATTGTAGGCGCAGAAAACCAGAAATAACCAAAGAATAAATTGGTTAAAAACTACAATGTGTCAACTGCTAATATCTTGAATCACCATCTGAAATTCAAAGGCCATACTGGGTTGGGACTTAGATAGGCAATTTCCACTCTTCCTTCTGTACTCCACAGTAATCTCTGCGGTCTCCTTGACAGTTTTAAGGAGCTTCCCCACTCTCCCTCCCTTCTTTGATTCCCTGAACACTCTAAACCTTTCAATGAATCCAAATTTTCTCCCTCTGCCACGTCTTTGTTTCAGATAAAATTATGAAGAAATTCTCTATGATGGACCCCCAGTGGCTGGAACTCAGGTAGGTGATTTCTACTATGCTTCCTGTCTTCCATTATTGCCTCCAGTCTCATCCCTGAACCTGTAATAGATTGTTTGCAAGAGCCTATCCTCCCAACCTCCCTCCATGACCCAGGTACCCTGCCAAGTTTTCTTGCTTTCCTTCTCAATGTAGAAACCTTCACCTGCCTGCCACCAGTCATCATGCTCCATTAAGTCAGCCTAAATACTTAAAACTAATTATATCCCGGACCTTAAGCAGCTACATCTGGCAGGAACTGGTAGGTGAATGATACTATAGTTTGTGGCCTCCTTATGATTTCTCCATCCTTACTCTCAGCCCATTATCAAAGTTCTAATAGGTATCCCTCCTCCCACTTCAACTTCATTTGCTAGAGACTCCAGACTCCAAATATTTGTTCAGACCCTGGATCTTCGAGCTCTTTAATCTCTGTCTCTCCAAGCAACCTACTTACATGATGCTGGGTACCCTACTCTAAGTTTGACAAGTAACTCCTTAATTCCTCCTAAAACCTTAGACCTTTTAACATTTTCTTCTTCCCATATTTATTAACTTGTAGAAGCACTCTCTACCAGCAATCCACAGTCGTCACATTTTCCTAGGATTGAGAGAGGGCAACAGAAAACAAAGAAAGCGGGGACCAGTATTGAACTCGTTTGCACATGGGACAGCTAATGAACAGGCCACATCTAGCACAGACAAAAAAGTCAAAAATTAATAAATTGGATCTCATGAAATTGCAAAAGGACACCACCAATAAGACAATGTGACATCCTAAAGAATGAGCGTGGGAAAAGATTTGAACAAATCACACATCTGGTAAAGGGTTAATAGCAAAAAATACACATGATATATTTACATATTTATATATGCATATACACATAAATAAACCAAATTAAAAATGTTATACAGAACAAAGCAGATAGTTCTTGAAGATAAAACACAAATAATGAGAAACAAAGAAATACTCAACATCCTTAGCTATCAGATACATACATTTCAAACAATTTTGAGATTTTTTCTCACCCACCCCAGTTAGAACGGTCAAGATTAATAAAGTATATCACATCTCATTTGGTGGAGAAGCAGATAATGGGTCCCCTTATTAATTGCTTATGGGAATACAAACTACTGTAGCAAACATGGAAATCAATGTAGAAGATTCTCAGGTATCTGGGACCAGTTTTGCCTCTAGATTCTCCAGGTATATATCCACTCGGGGCATACGTATAGAGAACTCTATATCTAAATAGAAAGACAGTTTTTTTAATCCATGTTCATAATAACTAGAAATTGGAAACAGCATAGAATTCCATCAGTAGTTGAGTGAATAATGAAAATATAGTACTTTATAGACACAATGAAATACAATTCAACTGCTTAAATAAAACCAAAACATGAAATATATAGGTAAGCATGGGAACCTAGAAAAATATTTCTCCAAGTGATTTAACTTGAGAAAAAATATAATTTTCATTTTCTTATATGGATATTAGTTTTTAAGGTGTCAAAAGGCATTCAACTCTCAGTATGACGTATAAGGCTATGTGTAGATTAAGAAACTGAGCATAGGGATATCTCATAAGGAAGCTTAAATAGAATATAGTTATTGATAGTATGGAGATTGGATAGAAATTAATCAGAGAGGGATGTTGAGAGAGGAAAAGAACTGAATGGTGGAGAGTGATTACAAATTTTAGGACTGTTGTGGGGTTCATTAGACACCTATTACAACAACAGCTTCTTAAAAAGCACACACAAACACACATGTGCACGCATGCACACACACACACACACACACACACACACACACACACACCAAATAACATGGAAGCCAAATCCCCAACTAGAATCTCTTGTCACCATTTGAAACATCCAGTGCCAGAAATAGGTAACATCTCATTAAATTTTGTCCAACTAGACCCCATGGAAACCCACAAACAATTCTGCCTACTGACAAGGGTGTAGTTTGCTCTCCAAAAATTGAAGATAAGGTCATATCGTTGAAGATAAACCTTAAATATTTCCTGAACACAGAGAAGATGAGCTTCTGTTTAAGTAGAGCGTTCCACCCTACTGACACTGAGAGGTATTCTGGATGCTAGAGGAGAGAGATGACTAAAAACTCAGCTATAAACAGATACACAATGGTGTCTTGCCTGTATGATACATTCTTGCAACATTGGCACTAATGTGAGAGAAACCAATCCGAATAGATCTAAAGCCCACTCCATTTGATGGAGCCCATTCAAAGCCATGCTTGTGTTGTCAAAATCTGAGCATAGATAGAGTGTGGATATAAGGAAAAACCAATACTACTCTTCTAAAAAATACAATAATTGAATGACTCCTAACGATGATTTTTCCACTATACTAACAGACCAGAGCCTTGCTCAGTCATCACCAGGAAAGATAGTCTCACAGTATATGAGAACAAAATATAAAGACCCATAACTGGGCAACATGCAAAGAGTTAGAAACCTCGGAACACTCTGTCCTAAGTGGGTTGTTTTCATAGAACCACTGCCCTCAGGCGGAAGAGAATTATGCAGTAAAGAAGGCAGAACGATTTTAAGAGCCAGAGATGATAGATGTTATCAAGGAAACAATATCTTGCAGACGCAAAAGGACTGATGCAATACAATCACATAAAGAGAGTGGCAACAAAGGGCATGCACAAGAACAAACCAAACAAGGTCCCAGAGCTAATATGGGAAAGTAAACATGGGCTTTTTTTCTAACCAAGAAGCTTTCTCCAATTGACACCTGTAGGAAAAGGAAATAAAATAGTTTCTTTTAGGGAGTTTCACTGGATATATAAACCACAGTAAAGGGTAGGCTACCTGCCCAGCCATAGTACCCAACCTAAAATAAAGTCAGTTATTTTTGAAAAATTTTGTCTCATATTGCTTAGTTTGGGATTTTTTTCTTAAGATTTCTTGTCTTTTGTTTATTTGTTATGTTTTCTGAGTTTGTGTTTTTATAGATTTTGTGTTTGCATTTTGGTGCATTTTCTTTTCTGTTGTTTTAAGATTTATTTTTTATGTATTCATTGTTTTCATTAAAAAGAGAGAAAGAAAGTATGGAGTTCGGAGGGTGAAAGGTTAGGAGAATTTGGGATGTGATAAGGAAGTGGAAACTATGATCAGAATATATAATATAAAAAATATTTCCAGTAAAATGTAATGAACATGCACATGTGTAACAAAACAGCCTTCTGTTTCTTGCATCAGATTGATTGGTTCTTTAAGTCAGAGAAGGGAGTACAACCCAATAATAGTTTAGGGGAGTATAACACGTGCTCAGAGCAATAGTAATGAAGAACCCAAACATAAAGGTTTTTAGACAGTGTTTATTATATTCAGTACCAGGGAGATTGCCATTGAAAACATTTCTAAAATGTTAAAAAAGTTTTTCTAAATTGCATAATCTGTAAAGGATATAATTTCTAGTTAGAAATACACTTGTGTTGGTTGTTCCTGTAGGCTACTTTTTTGCCATATCATAAAGAAAAAGTCAGCTATAGTTTATCAAAATAAAAAGAAAAGAAAAAATGTATTCAGAATTGTAGTGTATGTCAGTCATCACCCAAAAGGTTGCTATAGTCACTAATGTTTAGAGATCAAATAGCAAATCAAGATCCATAGAAGCAACCTTATGTGTTTAAATCTAAACTAAAACCTAAGGAAACATGGCTACAATTCAAATTAATTCTTCAGTGCTATTCTTATAATCTTAATGGTTGTGTCTCAGATTAATTTATTGCAAAATTCAGGATATCCAGGGATACACAGAAAAAATTGTCTAGAAAAAAAAGTACATGCATGCAAACATACAAACACATACACAAACACACATATGTACTCCTTCTCACAAATACATACAACGTAATGGTACACCATAAATAATGGAAGCTTATGAAGCATTTGACTTATAGAAGAAAACTTAAAAACTACTATCCAGAGTGATTCCTTTACCATTCAGGATATACCCAGAAGTCAAGTGCTACAGAGTTCAACATAAACCTTGGTCTTCAATCCTTGATAAAAAAAAATTCTGTTATTTATAAATGATGTTTTTAAGGCATTGTGTTAAACATTCAAAAGAGACTGAAACAGTAGTTCTGTAGAATGCAATACTATTTTAGTCTTCTGAATGTCTGTTATTTCATGTTTATTCACAGTTTGTATATAAGAATGAGAGATTGCAATTGTAACAAGTATTTATTATAGTAACTTATAACATTGGACATACATGTTCTAATAGGCTAACATGTCACATAAGAAATCAAAAGTAATTGTAATTTTAAGAATTTTACATGTATTTTAAATTATAATGATCTTTACTTATGTTAAATTTTCAATATTGGTTTTTATTTCCATTATTTCTTAGATTATAATATAATTGCATCACTTTCTCCTTTTCTTTCCTCCCTCCAAACTTTTCCGTAGACCTTTTATAGCTCTCCCTCAAGTTCATGGCCTTTCATCATTAATTGTTGTTACATGCATATGTATAATACATATGCCTATAAATACACATGTATATATTCCTAAATATGACCTTCTCAGTACAAACAGGAGACACAGTTTCAAAATAGAAAAATTAAAAAACTATTGAGACAACACGAAGAGAGAAAAACATACAGAACTATTAAATAACAATAAATTATACATTGATCACCTAAAATTGTATATATAAAGTTAGGAATTAAGAAAGACCTTGGTCTGTAATATTTATATCATCTGTACAATGTTAACTTTTTGTAATTTAATATTGTATGTTATCCAGATGTTTCATCACATTTTTCAAAATACATTTTATGTATTTCCCATCATGATTCCTAATAGAAATATTATTTTAAAATCAAATTTTTGTTTATTTTGACAAAAGTATCCATGATTTAGTTTTCTGTAATATGAAATTAAAAAAATAGAGACTTAATATATCAGGTTACCAATTGCTGCCTTGTAAAAGTAAAGAAAAACAAAATACATCAAAATACTGACTTTTGATGTCTTATACAATAGTAACAGAAAACAAGAATTTCATTTCTAAATTCCAAATTTAGAATTTATTTTACAAACAAAAAAGAAATTTTTATTTTTCTTTTAAAAGCTTTTAATAGAAAACTGGAATATTTAGTTTAGCTTTCTTATCTATTGTTTATTAGTTGATGACTACTATTTTATGGATATCTGATTTGGCACTGTCAGTTTATTAATGATTTTTCCTGGAAAGAAGAATTTGTGTTCACTTAAAGCAAGTGATTTTTGGAATATTTACTCTGAAAAGCATCATGAGTTTTATTGTATAAAATATAACAAAATGAAATGTCTATTTGTAGAGTTAATTATTGTTGTTTTCCCCAAGTTTAAACTAAAGTTTTAAACTAAAGCCATTGTTATTTCAGTGGGCCTGAGTTTGTATCCTGTTGCATGATAAATTCTAGATTTGCCTGTATCATACACATGCCTAGAAATGTCCAAGATCCCTCACTCACGAATTCATTTAGGAAGAAGCATGAAATTTGACATAATCTGCAATAAATTTGTCACTTTATTGGATTGATTATATCATAATGTATGACAACTTTATTATCTCTGTTCAGTCATATTCTAGAAGCAAAGCCAAAGGTGGTTCATGTGTTGACAAAAAAACATTTTTGTCTTTATTTGGATGGACCTTGGAAACATAATTAGGAGACCTTTGTGAGGGCATTTCCAAAGAAGTTAAATTGCATGGGGGTAGAGACCTGCCCCCAAAGGCTGGAAGTAAAATCCCATAAGAAAAATTGCTAAGCTGGATAAAAAGAAAAATGAGGAAGGCAGTTGATATCAGAATTCTTGTCTCTGTGCTTCCATATGGTTATTGCTTTGATAAACCCATCACCTTACACTATTGTTTACACAGGTCCTTTCATAGGCTGTACTGTATGTATGACCTATGTACATGCATACAAAACTGATCTTTCATTCTGTAAGTTGATTCACAGTAGATAGTAGCTACAGTAAGAAAAACAAGTAAAGATACATTTAGATTACTTATTAACAAAAGCACTTTTAAGTATTTTCATGCAATAAATTTGCATGAGATATATTAGTATAATGTCCTTTAAGTACAAACAACATAGTTTATTTTATGTCCCAACTAATACTCTATATACATGTTGAAATGACATAAAATTAGATATGGAATTTGAAAAGAAATACTATAAAAGGAAATGAATAAAACAGCTAAATATATACCATTAGATTTTTAAGCAGATTCTGACTGAGAAAATTTTTCAATTTTCTAATGATTTTCTAATCATACAAGTTGCTGATATATATACATACATATATATATGTATATATAATTTGTTGTGGCACACTATATTTAAACAATTATATTATATATTTGTCTTTTCTAGAACACAACATTGATGAAGAAAAACTTGAGTACCAGAGGCCCTTTGGTGATCCTATTTCAAGACTGCCTACTGGGTATGGAAAAAATATCCCATGAATGTGGTAAGAGCTAGACTTTTCTATGTGAGATGTAATGTGGAAACAAAAATGCTTTCTGATGGCAACTTAAGGTAAAAAAAAAAAGAAAATAAAATGTTTTTTATGGTAACCTGTTTATCTCGAATAATCTATTTCTTGACAATGTCTCTACAATATTTATATTTCATTAGTATAGTTACATATCTCTCTGTACACACACGTATCTTTCTCCTGCAAAGCCATACATATCTAGACACAGTTACATCTCCTTTCAGATAGTTACATCTGTCGCTAGTTACATCTACCTTTTACACAGTCATACATCTCTATACAAAGTTAAATCTATTTTCACACAGTTACATTCTTGATACAGTTATATATCTTCACAATTCTTTAGAAAATTTCATCTCTCTCCACACAGTTGCATTCTCTACAGAGCCATATTCTTCTTCTTTTACATACACCCCTCTTGCATACATATCTTTCTTCTATAATGCTGCATCTTCTATATCTCTCTACCCACTCAGCTTTGTCTCTCCACCCTCCCCTCAGACGTCTCCTAGCATCTCTCACATTTCTCTATCTACACATTACTTTCAGCCACACACGAGAGAGAGACAGAGAGAGCTCTCAGTCTCTCCTACTCCCTCACACTTTGTCTGCACATTCAGCTACCTCTTCCTACCAACACAGACACATACACTTCTCTTACATTTTCTTCCTAATTACCCTACATTTCTCCCACTTCTTCTCAGAGTCAAATCCTCTGGACAAATATGAATCACATCTTCAGAGTCATGCAGTACTTCTTGAAAAAATAACAAGAAACAGAGCCAAACTGATGACACAGTTTCTCTCAGGCTATGGAGATCAGTTAGAAAGTGAAGTAAGCACATAGTTCTGAGTGGTCAGGGTTCCTAGTGAGATAGTGACATGGAAATTTAAGACTAAATAGTAAGCAATTAGCTGGTTGAATCTTGAGGTTGGGGAGTATGTGCAGAAAGTCCATTGATGAGAATGTTATGTCTTCTAAAGTTGTTCCATCCATAACCTTGATTCAGCAATAAACACCTGGGAAATCACCTCATGTGTTTGTTTCTAGGGGCAACCAGATATATGTCTCCAGGGGCAAGCAGTTTGTTCGAATTTATTCTAAAGTCTAAAATTACTTATCTACTGACTGAGAATAATAGTACATTATTATGTCAGTCTGAGTAATAAAAAAATCTTCGTATTATTTCTATTCATAAGAATTACACAGACTAAGCAGAAACCATCTTCCTGACCATTCACAGCTATATGTGTGCCCAGTAAATGGAATATATCCATGAGATAAAATACAGGAAGTGGGAAAGTATCCATAGTTGTATTTAGTGGCACATAAGAAATGTTAAAGAGACAGAGAGTCATTTAGAGTCAGTGACTCCATGGCCTCTTCAAGTGGGACTCTCCATCAGAAAGTTATTCATCTGGTAAATCAATCTGTTAGATACTAGTTGTTACCTGTTGAATACTCTCATTGCCTCTGTCATTTAAGATACCATGCCCAATATTAAGAGCTGTATTTATTTAAAAAAATCTATGCCAAGAAAAACCTGGTAAATCGATCTGTTAAATACTAGTTGTCACCTGTTGTTTACTCCCATTGCCTCTGTCATTTAAGACACCATTCCAAACATTAGGAGTTGTATTTATTAAAAATCTGTGCCAAGAAAAATCTTGCTTGGTTGAATCAAAATAAATAACAGTAGCAAAACTGGCAGGTGTTGAAGATGAAAGTGATGAGAAATGAGGCAAAATCTGTGACTAGTATGAAGAAGAGTTAAGATATGTGTATATTAATATTCATCAAGGATTATCATTTAAAGGTGAAATGACATGTAGTTATTAGAAGGAAAATGATGACCTTATATTAACATTTGAAAATGTTATTCTAGTAATCATGAGGCAATATGTTCTAGATACAGTAATTGATTATCCTTTCTGCAATAATTCAGTAAAAAGTCCATTTGTGGAACATAGTTGATGGTGAAAGAGACAGAATTTTAGAAAATAGTCTATTAGGAACAAGTAAATAATCCTAAGTAGATGCACTGTCCAGCATCACAGATTGACTATTTGCCCCCTGGATATTTAGTAGAAGTAGAAATGACTCCAATAGTAAAGGCTTATAAAGATTTCACTTGTAAAAATTTCTCATGAAGGAAGAAACAGTCAGAATAGTGACCATAGTTCAGATTTAAGTAATAAAAGAAAGAAATAAAGACAAGAAAGAAAGAAAGAAGAGGAAAGAGAGAAGGAAAGGAAAGGAAGGAAGGATTGAAGATGGAGAGTGAGGGAGAAAGGAATGAAAGAAATTAAAACAAGGAAAGAAAATTTTAGAAGAACAAAAGAGATAGTTGTCATCATTTATCACTCTCTCAATTCCAAACCTCATAAGGAAGCATACTATCTGATTTGAAGGAGGAGAAGGTACTTGTCATGATCTTAGAGTTGAAGAATAATATGAACCTACCGTAGTGAAGTGCAATGGCAAACAGATCATATTATTTCTGTCCACTGCATTGGAATTAAATGGTCAGGCTAATGACAGCATCTGTCATCATTCCTCAATTGTGGGTAGTGGAGTCTGAAGAAGTATTTCACTTTCTGGGACTAAAGACATAAAAGATGGCTCATAATTTTACCTAAAATCTGCTGCTTGATTTAATGAGCTCCATTAAGACCAATAGTTAAAACATGGAACAGACGTTGAGATATGACTATTGATGCTGCATACTCAATTTCCCACTTGCCATTGCAAATCTGGGGATGGGCTGTGACAGATACACCCTACCCAAATATGGAACAGGTTCCTGCATCCTCAGCAAGTACCACATACAACTATTTAGTCAGCCAAAGGACTTCAGCACTGTACCTGATGCTCTGACACCACATATTTCACAAGTCACTAAGTACTCATATATTCAACATAGGGACTTTTACATGTCTATACAAACACCTGAAAGTTTAGACAGACATTTTAATCCTTTATTATCAAATAATGTGTAGTTTTGTCATTGTCATTGGGACTCCAATTTGACCAGCTTCATGCCAGTCTTAGAGATAAAGAAAACATGTTCAGCAAAATACCTAAGCTTTCAGCACCACAGCAATGATGTCCGTGTCATTTCCCCATAGTTGTAACCCAGTGCAAGATGAAATCTAACATTCATCTGATACTTAGCATATTTATCCTTATAACAACCTGGGGCTGAGTCATCAGTTTAACACTGGTGTCAGGAAGATACATATAGCACTTATATGTCTGTACATTTTTATTCCTCAAAGATCAAAAAATAACTTCAGTGATCTTAGAGCTAAGCAACCAATTCAGGATTAGTAAATACTTAATAATGTTAGCCCAATAAAATTTCTCACTCCTTTTCTTTAGACTACAATATAAATTAAATTAATTTTAGTATTTTATAAAAATACAATACACAGATTTTAATAAAAGTGATACCTTTTTATAGAAAACTTCATGAATGAACTCAAATATCTTTTGGCACTAGGAGACTGAATGCATGAGGAGTAATTTCTAGAAAACAAATCTAGAAAACATGGCAAATACCTAAAATGGCCATGTCTATAATTTTCTAATTACATGTTTGTACAAGATAAAATAATAGACAGCTATAATGAAATATAAAAATACAATGAATATAATCAGAAGTGACCTATTTAATAATTTCCATTTGAATTGTAAATTTAGTATTTTTTTATAAATATAGTTTGAACTACAGGGAATTTTGTTTTACTACAGTGATTTGCATTTTTTACTGAATGTCACATAATGACTGATTAGCTTTGCTGGAAAATATTAACAGTCCAACTGCTGATTCTCACTTCTCAGTTCTGTTACATTTCATACTTCTAAGCTTGCTATTATATTGCTTTAAAATCTATTTGCCTTTGAAGTCCAAAATATCCAACTGTAAGACAGAAAGACATTTGGTAATTAATTTAATGCAAAATTGGACATCTTCCATGGTAGTAGATTAGATAATTGCCTTCTATAATGTTCATTAATCTTTAATGCAAGATAATAAAATATATTTAAAATGATTTAAAGATTTTATGACACAATTTTTTTTTTCATTTTCATGTATCAATATCCAGGAAATTGTACTTGTGTTTGTATGGAGACATGTGGATGGATAACCATGAGTAAGCCAGAGGTCATTGTTGTCTTCTTTCATTGCTCTAACCAACAGTTTTATAGAGGGTCTCCTACTGAACACGAATCTCAAAGATTCATCTAGAATGGCTTGCAGCACTTTCTAGGTATTGTTGTATGTCAGCCTATTCCATGCTGAAATTACTAATATTATACTCCACCATGTCTGGCATTTAAATTCTAGAAATCTGAACTCAGAGTAATACAATTCTGAAAATGTTTCTGCCTTGGACAATGGTCTGTCAGTTGCTCTAGGCCTTAGTCAAAGTTGGCTGCTTCAACATTGCAAATAAGACTTTGGGTTATTGCCCAAGTAGCCAGTTGTCTCTGTCATCTACTGTAAATTTTGGAAGCTGCTTGATTGTACTTTCTGCCTATGTGTTATCTAAATGTTGTCTCCCTTCTCAGACATTCAATGGGGTTGAAGACTATATAGTCATACTAACTTTTCTAATACAAAATTTAGACTCCTTAGGGTAGAATGATTATTGAAACATTTAGTGTATATCTATTTTTCTTGCTTAATATTGTTTATGATGGTTGTAATTCTTATAGGGAATTCCCAGCTAGGTACTCGGGCAGCAGAGGAGTGGGTGCCTGAACTGAACTTGTGTCATAGTTACTTTGTTGAATATCTCAATCGTCACCATAGAAATTTCGCATGATGGCTGGAGATAGAGCCAGAGACCCACATTCACA
>JAQHUG010000463.1:135163-145794 GCA_028555095.1 Dicrostonyx torquatus | reverse complement strand
TTTTTTTTTTTTTTGAGAACCTAGTCTATATGGATTCACACCTTCTTAGGCCAGGATGGAGGGGGGAGGGCCTTGGCCTTCCCACAGGGCAGGATACTCTGCCCCCTCTTTAGGAACCTGAGGGAGAGGTGGGGTAGTGGGGGAGCATGAGGGCCAGGGACAAGGGGAGTAATTGTAAATCTCTCTTTTAACAACAAACAACAACAACATGGATTCTGTATCTTTTTTTTTTTTTCTTGGCAAACTCCTAAGCATGTGTCCTGACCTTGACTGTGGAGAGCATACCCTGCATTGTTACACTGATGAAAACTGAATTTTCCTCTCACAGAACCTATCATTTTAAAATAAATTATTTGTCAAGTGTGCTACTTTAAACCCATTTCTCCTTTGCTATACTGGGATTTTAATCCAGGTTAAATTTGCACAGAGTTTATGCCTTCTGTCACAGTCTCTATGTGTTTATAGGTGAGTCAACACTATTCTATCTGGAAGATGCTATTTTTGAGTCATCCACCACTTCTTGCTTTTACAATCCTTCAGCTTTCTACTTCATAAATATCACTGTGCTTTGAGTGGGGTGTAATGCATACACCCCATTTTATCCTGAGTGCTACACAATCTCTCATTCACTATGTGTTGCCCAGTTGCGGTTCTCTGTGTTAATTGCCACCTGCTTGAAGGAGCACTTCTCTGACGAGAATAAAGGGATGCACTGATTACAGATATAACAATATTTGATTAGGGGGTCCTTTAATTGCTATGCCTATTTATTGAAATTAGTGAGCAGCTTTTTCCGTAGGGCCTATGCTCTTTCTAGTATTGAGCTCTTGGTCTGATGGACAGTGACAGACATGGGTTGTATTTAATCAAGCAGGCCTATACCTATAGTCCTATAACATTTGTGTAATAATTACACTAGACTATAATGTAGGCAGGTTACTATTTTAGCTCATAGATTTCACAATTAAATGTAACTAAATATTACTTACCTACCTGGTCACATTTATAGAATCTTTCAACACCATTAATGTTGGTCATTAGAGAAAGAAACTTCTAGTTTCACATTAGGTTGATTTATCTCTGCTCAACAATGTAAATTATTGCCAGGTGGTGGTGGCACAGGCCTTTAATCCCAGCACTCGGGAGGCAGAGGCAGGCGGATTTTTGTGAGTTGGAGACCAGCCTGGTCTACAAGAGCTAGTACTAGTGCAGGCTCCAAAAGTCACAGAGAAACCCTGTCTCAAAAAACAAAAAAAAAAAACCCAAAACAAAATAAAAAACCAAAAAAAAATGTAAGTTATTAGTTGCTTCATCAATACAGCCTTAGACTAATATAGGTTGGGGAGAATAATCAATAATATTGAAAATGACCTGCAATATTCTGGTTAGTGGTATATAGGACTCCTTTGATCAACATCTCAATTAAATGTAAACCATTATTTTTTTGTACTGGATATATTGGCCACATATTTGGTTGTTTATGTAGATGGTATTACTAATAGTAATCTTTTAGCAAGGGTTAAAAGATAAGGGATGAGAATTCCTACAACAGCTATTAGAAAGTGATGTACATATGAACTCCCAGAAACGAAGGCAGCACCCACAGGGCCTGTATTGGTTTTTGTCTAATGGGGCCCCAGTGATGAGAATGGGAAGACCCCATGCCCATTAGTAGATGAACAACAAAAAGCAAACCCAGTGGTAATTTTGGAGGCTGATTTGACTCATAATGCTTTGTCTGGGCATCTAATTATTTTTCTTTCTCTCTCTCTCCGTTTACAGTCTGTTGATCATTTGCTTATATACTATGCTTTCCACTTTTTTGCCTTGTGTGACATCTACTTGCGTCTTTATGTCTATATGTATTTCTTTGTTTATTTTTCTTGACTCTGTTATTTTCCTTTAGTAGCTTTTGCCCTATTCAGGTTTGTTTGCCTTATTTAATCTCATTTAATCTAATGCATTATTGCTAGTTATTTTTATTCATTTTACTTATTCATTAACATAACTTGTTATGAGCAAAACCTGTGTAGATTTTTGGTGGAAGGAGAGGTGTAGAGGATCTTGAAGGACTGGGGACATGGAAAACATAATCAGAACATTATATGAAAAAAATAACAGTTTTCAAATTTAAAAAGGAAAGTGTAGCATTGCACTTAAGAAGTTTATCAACTTTAGACATTAGAAGAAATGGCTGGCTAGATGAATCAGTATGTTCAGACAATTCCTGACAAACCACAAACATTGAGTTTGAGTTCAGAACTAATGTTAAGGTATGACAGAAATGACAGAATCAACCCCTTCACATACACGCACACACATATACAAATAAAACCACGCATCAAATTAATATACAGATGTATTAAAATTAAAGATGAGTAAGTTGAGAAGAAATACATAAAAGGAAAATAAAAATGAATTCAAATTAAATTATATAAATTTATAAAATAATATTTTGTGTTAGCAATGTATCATAATAATTATGTAGAGATAAAGTAGCATTTTGTTCTATTTCAAAAATCACATTTATAAACTTATTTCAACATTATTTTATTTAGCATTTTCATTAACTTAATTGTTAAATATATTCAAATGTAATATTAATTATAAATAATTGCTAGTTTGAGCTTAATTCCTTTGGAAAATATTGAGTACATTTAATTAATTATGTGGGAAACCTAGTGATATAATATTTTCCCCAAGTATAAATTAATCATTTATGATAATTCCTAACAAAAAATTCAGAAATATTTGTAAATAATGCCTGACATTAATTATAATACATCTAGGCTAAAAAGGTCTCTGAATTCTCAGACCCTGACATAATACTAAAATAGTCTCAATATAATAAAACTAAGAATTTGAATTTCAAAATTCCAAAGCCCATGCCTAGCGAGATAACAACTTATTAGTACACATCGAAGGCTCCCTATAGAGAAGCAATTTATTTCCCACAGTGAAAACAATGCCTGAACAGAAAGCCCAATACAGATGCAATCTGGTCTAAGAGCAGATGCTGGTCAATAATTCAATATCTAAAACCAACTGATCAAGAGCAATGGCAAACACTTGTTCATGGAGTACTAAATTATATATTTGTGTTTCTTGCCTGATTTTAGAAATATTCTACATCATACACTCTGCTTCTCCTTCTTCACACAAAGTATATATGTAGAAAACTATTGAAAAGTCTATTAATGATGTAACTTTTGATACATGTCAGTGTCTGTATGGGAATTTTCATTAAGTAGAATCTTAATCTGTACTTCTAACTTTTAAACACCTTCATAGTGAAACTTTTCATGAGTAAAATCCACTGTATAATAAAAAAGCAAAATCAAAGAACTGAAGAGATGAGCAGATCATGTGTCTAGAAATTGGGCTGCTAACAAAGATCATGATGGACATTTAATTTTAATATTTTATTTATGTTTATGAGTTTTTCGCTTTTGTATATGAATGTGCATATGTGTGCCTGGTGCCGCTGAGATTCAGAAGCCATATTTCCTGAATTCAGAGTCGTATTTGGTGTTAACCTTCAGGTCAGTTCTGAAAACCAAAACCAAACTTCTCTAAGAGCTTTGTATACGTGCTGTGCTCTTGTCTGCAGAGCCAGCTACCTAGATGGATCGTGATGGATATTTTGACTTGCAGTGTTTCCACTTTTATCACAACTTATATATGTAATTCAATAAAGTGATTCAGGTTGGGTAGAATGTTGTGCATCTTTAACCCCAGGACTTGGAGGGAAGATGCAGGCAGAGCTCTGTATTTGGAGGCCAGCCTGATTTATATAGTGACTACCAGAAGAACCAGGTCTATATACAGAAAATGTTTCTCAGAAAAACAAGACAAAACAGAAAGCGTAAAATGATTCAGACTCATAATAATGGATACCATTAGTTTGAGTGATTTTCAAATATACTTGAAGGTATGTCCAACTGAAAATTGGAATAATATTCTCACCTCAGACAAATCATGATAACCTGCTTTATATTTAGTTTACATTGCTATCTTGAACCTTCCCTTTGCTGTGCTCCATGTACATGATTTATGCAATTGCACATCAGCCACATTTTCTTAATCTGCTTTACTGGTCCCTAGCATAGATCCTGTAAGTAGCAGTGACAGCAGTCACCAATATAGAGATTTTCTTAACAATATTTGTTACTGTGAAATTGCATATGATCATTAGACAAGGACAAGCGAGCAAAAAATAAATAAATAAAATTAAATAAAGACAATCACTTAATTTCCTGATTAAAGTTTTACATTACTCTGGCACAACTTCATGATTATTCTGTTTTGCTTTTGTAAAAAACGTGGATGCTGATTTAGCAAAAGTCTTCAGTAATATTAAACCTGACTGTAACATGAAAAGGACCCTGTAATAATAAATGAATGTTACTACTGTTGAATTGCTAATACTCAACATAGTTTGCTAAGTCATCATCACAATCTTGCTTTATTATTTATCAACACCTTTAATAAAAATAAATAGTTAATATTTATCTCTTTCCTTGAATAGCTGTTTAATATTTTTCATGACTTCATTTTATTATTTTTAAATGTGTGTGTGTGCATGTGTGTGTGTGTGTGTGTGTGTGCATGTATGCATGTGTAAGAGTGCAGATGCTCACACAGTTGATTGGAAACTGACATGGATTTTCTGCATTAAGAGTCCATGCCCTTAAGCAATGAGTCATCTCCCCAGCTCCCTCATTTAACATTTTATGCTCAAGTATTTCCAAGCTTTCTTTTTTACATTGCATTTCTAACTTTTCTTTCAGTATGTAAATCTCACTTCACATCTAATCTACCCTGTATGATGCCATATAATTGGCCTTTATTAAACAGGAAACTACTCTCACAGAGGTGAAATTAAGGAGGCCATGAATGGCAGACAAGTATTTAGGTGTTTGGTACCATGAATGGCTTCCCTCTTTATGAGATTGTGTTGAGTTCAATTTGAGAGCTATTTGTTACCACCCAGTTATGTGAACCACCATTGCAACCTTAGGGTTAACCAACACAAAGAATTAAAAGACAGCTAAAGAATGCTGAGGGTGGGAGAAACAGCCTTTTATCCCAAAGGAGAAGCATACCCATTGGTTATAAGAAATGATCAACCCTGAAAACATAAATACAAACAATATTATTCAAGCAGTAATTTATATTTATGTGTTTAATAATATATATTTATATATGTATGTATAGTAATACATGCATTATGGAACAGCTATCAATTTTAAAAGGGCACATATTTGTAAGAGAGTGAGGAGGGTATATGGAAGGATACAGAGATAGGAAAGAGGTAGATGATACATTCTTTTATAAACTTAATAAGTAACTGAAGCACTAGAGAAGACAGAAAGAGGACAAAATTAAATATGTGAAATAAAAATAGACAAGAAGTTGGGGAGAGTGACGGAGAAAACTGGGGGGCAAGGAAAGAACAAAAACTACTTTTATGTGAAAAATACTGTCATGAATTCTTTTTCCTGCTATTAGTTTATCAACCTTCAGAGTCCTGCAAACTTTCATTCCGCCTTTTCTAGGTGACTTAGATTCATTGGTTTCCTCCTCCAGTTCTGTCTTTTCCTCCTTTTTTTCCCTTCAGAATGTCTCTCATTTTCACTGGATGAATACTCATGAATTTTTTTTTATTTCTACTCATTTTCTTCTATTTCTCCTTTCATTTCAGACCTTTTAAGTTGTTCTTCCTCCTCAGATTCACTGATTTACTAATTACTGACCTTTGAAAATCATTCTATTGTGAATTTTCATTGCTCACCTTCCTTCCATTTCTGGCATTGGCTTGTTATGCTTTTAAGACTTGGTACCTTTTCTACTCCAGACTCTCCATCTCTCATAAGCAGATTCTAATCCAAAAGTCTCTATGAGTATCTTGGCTTTTTCTTAGGTTCTACAGAATCCAAATCTGATTCATAGTGGTCTTGATTTGGGCCTTCCTTGTCTCCTAAAATTTCCATATTTTGTTATCTGTCCAGCTCATTTGTGTATCTTTCCTCCTTAAGATTCATCATTTGTAGAAACCTCCTCTTCAGAGAAAACACTGACTCGAATTTCTTCTAATAGCATCCTTTTGGCAATCCTATTCTCAGGATCACTGTTGTCATCTTCTGTGAAAAGTACTGATTTGGAAAAGGCATCATCATCTCTTGAAGACTGACAAAATCTTGTATGAGAAGGCAGCATCAAACTTTTAGACAGAGGCTTTATTTTTTGTTCATCACTGCTCCCCTTGCCTACAGAATACTGGCCACCATCTACATTATGGGAAGGTGAAGAAGCATTGTCTACTACTATCTGTTTAGAAGATAGTGTTAAGGAGTTTCTTTGTTTTTCCCTGGCATTGCCTGTCTTCGTTTTGG
Organism: Dicrostonyx torquatus; assembly: GCA_028555095.1. Lineage (NCBI taxonomy): Eukaryota > Metazoa > Chordata > Mammalia > Rodentia > Cricetidae > Dicrostonyx > Dicrostonyx torquatus. The sequence continues at coordinate 139,399 of JAQHUG010000463.1, read as the reverse complement.
CTGGAGTTTTTTGTTTCTCCTGAGTTTTATTATCTTCCGAACTTTTCTCAGCATCAGAAGATGATGAATAACTTTGTGTTTCCTTGGCAAGTCCCTTTGTATTGAATTTTCTTCTTTCTCTCAATTTCATTCTTTTCTGTCTCTTGGTGACAGAATCACAACGTTCTGCTCTCAAAAAATATTTTTCACTATCAGATGATAAACATGCTGGTCTCTTCCTTAAACTTTTTCCGGGAAAAATACACTTTTTCTTTTCTCTCCCAGGCTCTCCATTCTTACTTGTTGTATCTTCTGAAGAGCCACAAAAATATCCTTTCCCTGGTAACTTCTCAACATGATTAGATAACCCTGTCTCATTTTTTGATAATTTATGTTTTATTCTTTTGCATTTCTCTTTTCCATCAATGGTGTCACTGTTACTTTCTTGCTTTCCTTTAAGAAAATGACGAGTTTCTTCTCCCTCAGGGAATTTCTCTGTAGCATCTGATACAGACTCATGCTGTTGCTCTCTCTTGACTGTGTTTTCCTCCCTGTGAGGAGTTTCCTTTCCTTTTGTTGCGGTTTCTTTCCTGCCCTCCTTCTTATAACTGGAAGGCTCATTATTCTGCTCTTTCTTTGGAAACTGACCAGCAGCATCAGATGAACTGCTCTTTACATTTTCACATGCTTTGATTTTCAGAAGCTCCATCTTTTCTTTAGTTTTAGCAGTAATTTTGCCCTCAGGAAAATTTACCTTTCCCTCTGCCTCTGAAGATATCTCTCTCAATTCCATCCCTCTCTTGTAGGTCTTGGCTGAATCTTCTGCTGCAGAGAAATTCTTTCCCAACGTCCCTTCTATGTTGTCAGATATGCCTTGTTCAGTGTTCACCCTTTCCTTCATTTTATTCTGTTTTTCATTTTCTGAAGAATCACAGCCTTTCTTACATGAAACTCTTTTTTTTATCATTTTGTCAGGCCCAACTTTGCTCTTGATTTTTTTCCCTCTTTCTAATTCTAAGTCATAATGAGAAGACTTAGAGTAGTTTTGGCATGTCGTTTTAGAGATTATAGAGCTTTTAGATGACTTTCCTTTTTTAATACCAAAATCTGAATCTTGTAGTACTTGTTGGCATTCATTGCTTTGAATTGGGGAATAAGAAAGGAGCATTGGGGTGAGTTTAGCATATAATTCTTCTCTTACTTTTGCTGTAATTTTTGACTTATTTTTTCTGTCATCTTTTGAAGGAGAGTTCAGTTTTAGAGATGAGCTCTCCAGTTCTAGCTCAGCCACACTGTTGCTATCTCCTAGATAATAGGTTGAACTCTGAATTTCTGTAGCAGTTTGAAAGCTGTCAAAAATTTCCTCAGGAACTGAGGAAGAAACAGACACAATATCCACGTGTAAGTCTTTGGAAGGGTTAGTGGGTTCATACTGAGGTCCATCTTTCCTTCTTGATTCCTTATGCTCACCACTTCCATTTGATCTTTGATCCTCTACTCGTAACTGTTGGTGATCTATCATATTTATTGTTGATTTAGCATCTAAATTCAAAAAGTATTGGTTTTCTCTAGCACAAGATTTTTCTTTTTGAGTATTTGTTTTAGAATTAACATCTGTAATTTTAAAATCTTTGTTAATTTTTTCTTTGTGTACAGTGTCTAGAGCTTGAATCTCTGAATTCAAGGCATCTTCTAAGGCCTGCTGATTCTTCTTGATATCAGCCAACACAGATTTAAAAGCCATAAGCTGATGCAACTTCAGAGAAGAACTCATTTTTGAATTATCTGCTGCCTGCTTCAGAAACTTAATATAACTGGAGTTTGTGTTGGATGTCATTTCAATCAGTTTTTTTGTGTTCTGAAGCAACTCTTCAGGCACAGTTAGTGCTGAGTCACCACAGGGCACAGAACCAGAACATGACTCATCCACTTTTTCTTTTTTTCCATTACAATTGAAGCTGTACTTCTTTGGAGATAATTTGGGTGTATGGGCACGTACTTTTCTATTCTTTTCTCTTTCAGCTTTCATCTTCTTATTTTCTTGCAACAATTCTTCTAAACTCTCAAATACACTGTCACATGCATTGACCAATTTGAAGAGAGGCTCTGGGTTACAGACATAGCAATGCCACTGATTGCTTTCATCCAGTATTGTTGATAACTCTTTTCGACCAAAATTGTGCAGGACACATCTCTTACAGAAGGCATTGTGGCAAAAATCACAATCAATCAAGTTGCCACCTTCTGCACACCATCTACACTGTTCGTCCATTCCATCTGAGGCACGGCTGATATCATCACTCATATAATACTTGAAGCAGTTCTTACAGACGAGGATGTGAAGCGAAGGGTGTCTATAAAAGGAACCTTTTTGAAAATGGTTGACCTGCTGTCCACAAGCCGTACACCTCACGATCCCCTGAAATATGCCTGTGCGTTTTTTGAAATTTTCAATTCTCATTCTTCTAAATTCAGTCCCTTTAAAGTCAGTTTTGTCTTCTCTCAGCAACCGGCCTGGTTTTACACCTTTCGGTAAGCTTTGCCTAGAAATATCACTTGCTGAAATTTTACGAGTAGCTTTTACATTTATAGTCTCTGCCATAGGTTTTTCATTATCAGATTCTACACATTTTATTATAGTTGAAGGTTCCCTCTTTGATTGTGATGAACCTAACAAATCAGATATTTCTAAGGCATTAGTTTCTCCTTCTTTGATATTTTCCATCATATTAAAGTTATTTCCAGAACTACGGATTTTACCTGTGTTTTGGCTTCGTACTCGTCATGGAAAAGGTGTTTCCTTGAGTTCCTCTGCGAACTTGCTCAGAAGTCATGAAGCATCCGCCCAGGCTGTTTTCTCTTAGGATTAGCGGTCATGTTTATCATGTTCGTCGTGTTCAGACGCCTTCAGCAGCTCGTGGGTACAGTTCCTCACTCCCAGGTGCCCTGCTGCTATCGAAGTCACTGGGACTTTAGCAGTCTTCGGAGATTGTGCCTATTACTCCTCAAAGCAGAAAGACCGCTATGCTGCCATGAAACCAAGCTACGTCACGCCGCCATTTTGTTGGCCCAACCAACAGAAATTCTGTGTACGCTAGAAAAGAAATAAAAGTTATGCCTTTGATGGGGTGAGGCAGGAATCTAAAAACATCTCGTTAATTGACTCTTTCCTCAGACAAAAACGATTGGGAATTATTTTATCAGATAAGCGAACAGTGATATCAGAGGATAGAAAGGATCTATATCAATGCTTATGAGCCTTTTAAAATATAGTATCTACCAAATACCAAGATATGGTACTTTATAACTGTGAAGTGCACCAAAAGTTTTAAAAAAACTTAATTTAGTTAAATCTAAACAGTCTACTTTTTTTGTTTCTTTTGTAAACAATGTATATCCATGTAGAATACCCAAAGCCTAAGGATAAAAGGACTTGAGACACTGGGCTCAAGTCTGGAGATACAGATCTTTATGCAAAATTTAGATATGGTAGCAGAAACAGATTTGTTGATTGCAGAGCTATAATTGTACGTACAAAATTATATAAAGTATAATTCTCTTATAAAGATAACAAGAATAGATATCTGTCAAGTTTCAAATCCACCATGGGCATAATGTTCCTGGGTAGACAGATTAGTTCACAAAGTATTGATGATAGCCTGATATTGCCCTGACTTAGATAGATTACTGACCATTGAGCTTGTGGTCCCAGATTAAATTGCAAATGTGCAAACAACTCACAAAAGGATACAAACATACTGTCACAATGCAGATTAACATTGATGTTGAATAGACATTAGAATAGCCCCTTTAAAGTTTACTTGATTTTCTAAATTACATATTATCTAACATTTATTATCAATAGAATATAATGTTTGGAAAAAAAGAAGTGAAGTGTATTTGGAACTTTTGCTGATGGGCTGTGTTTCTATGAAATATTTTATAGATAAGAATGTACAATGCACTGACATATTGTAAGTTGTTAGATAAAAGTGTTATAAAGTTTATTGTAAACTTAGAAAATCAAAGTATTAAAACAATCAATATGAATATTTAAGATGTGCCTCACAACTTAATTATATCTCTATTCTCATATGAGTTATATATTTCCCAACAACCTTTAGCTATTAAATTAGACTCTATAATATTATTTAGTGTGATTTTGTAAGCAGTTTTTTTATTAGAGACATTTAATTTTACTTATAAACCATCTAATTTTAACTGCCTGTTTTTAAGTCTCAAAGTTTGTCTGACAGT
>JAQHUG010000463.1:102453-113206 GCA_028555095.1 Dicrostonyx torquatus | reverse complement strand
AGGTGGTGACTTACCAGAAAAGTCTAACCTGCATCCATCTGCTGCAGGAGCATCATGGCGACTCTCTCACTTCCTTTCTCTCTCATCACCTTCTGTTCTGTCTACTCCACCCAGCTAAGGGTTGTGTCCTATCTTACAGGACAAGGCAGCTTCTTTATTAACCAATGAAAGCAAAAGAAATAAAGATGGACCCTCCTACAGAAAAAGGATGTTGGTATGGTGCAATTATGCTATTTATCTTGGCATGAGAATAGCCCATTTCCAAATAAAAACAGTACTACTCCTCTTACCTCCTATCAAGGCAATGTATATTTCTACCCTTTTAAAAAAGAAAACAATATGGAACTGATAAGTAGAATAAAACAAAAATTATCTTGCATCATCCCCTTTTCTAGCTTTTAAAATTTTACTTCCTCATTTTCCTGCCCTTTTTTTATGCTTAGGAAACACAACTGGTAAACAATGTTGGCAACTAGATTTCTTCGTGCATATGAAAGTATTATGGACAAAAAACTAACTCTGCTTGTTCTCTTTTGAAAATGCATTCCATGCTCTAAGAAACAATCATAAAAGGAATGAAGAAATGAAGTTAGAAAGGAGAAATAAGGTAATTCTACATTCAAGCTGGTAGCTGAAATTTTTCCTGAGTTACTTTAAGAGTGGTGTTCACCACTGCCCCAATTTTTAGTTTGTCTGTTTTGCAAGACTTGGTTTTTCTATGCAACAGTCCTAGCTATCCTGGAACTTGCTTTGTAGGCTATGCTAGTCTCAAACCCACAAAGATTGAACAAACAAACAAAAAAACAAAACAGAGAGTATTCAATCTCATCACCTTCTCTTTATGGTACTGAACATGTACTCACCAGGTGCATATAGGTCTATCTACTCTCAGATATTTCAAAATCAATATATTTTCACAGAATGTGTATGCATTGAAAAGCATTCATTTCAATTTTTATAGAATTTATCTAACATTTAAATTTTAAGTTGTCAGTATAAAGTAAAACAAATATCAAAAATTGATCTAATTTTAGCAAAATATTTTCAAGTAAAGACACAGATAATTTAACAATTCAGTGAATGAAAATTTTACTGACCATTGTTGCAATATGTTTGTTTGTTTGTTTGTTTTGTGTGTGTCTTTTGAGCTGTCTCTTTGTATCTGTGTGTCTGAGTTCAGGTGTATAAATAAGGAGTATTCTTAACATCAGCAGTTTCTAATCACTATAAAATGAAATATAAGAAAACTTACTACTTAATAAACCAACAAAAATAATTAATTAAAAAGTGTTAGCAGGTAGATATTCTATTTGAATAATATCTTAATGGAAAAAAAATGGTTCATTAAACAAAAACCTCAATACCAACTGTGAGATACCTCTTAATGATTTGTTGGTCAATAAAGGGTATTAAAACCAATTAGAGAAGTATTGGTTGTATATCTTAGTAATATAAAAAGCTGTATGCATAATTTCTCACTAACATAACTAACAAAAAGTCAGCTGAACAATGATGACAGCAAAAAATATGACAAGGTTGATGCAGAAAAATCCATGAGGCCTCCACTCTACTTATATAACTACAGAGAACTTAGGAACACTTAAGAGTTGTAGAAATAGTTATCCCCAGAGAAGACCATAAGCATTGCTGTCTAATAATCAACAATCAACTCTGAATACATACTCATAAGCAACATTAGGCAGACTGAGCAGCCTATAATGATATTCATTTTTACTGTTATTGTTCTATAGTTTTGAAGAGACACCCTAACTGAGGCAATGCTTATAAAAGAAAGCATTTGGGGGCAATGGTTTACAGTTTCAGATTTAGTTCATATCATAATGGCAGGGAACAGACAGGCATGTTCTAGCAGCAGTATCTGAGAGCTTTAAATCTTGATAAGGTGGTGGGGACAGAGATAGAGGTAGATAGATATATAGATAGATAGATAGATAGATAGATAGATAGATAGATAGATATAGATCGATAGATAGATAGATAGATGGATGGATATTTAGATAGATAGATAAGATAGAGAGATAGATTGATAGATCACAGATAGATATATAGATGATAGATAGGTAGACAGATGATAGACAGATAGATATACATATAGACTGACAGAGACACAGAGAGAAACTTATAGACAGACAGAAAGAAAGAAAGGGTGAGAGAATGGGTCTGTCAGACCCTATTGAAATTTCTGATGACCTAGAATGAGAACTTCTTCAAACAATACCACAACGATTAATCTTTTTAAAGAGATCATCAACTGAAGACTAATCATATAAATATGCTGATATACTAGCCTGTGGGGGAGCACTCTCATTCAAACCAACACCTTCCAATATTATACAGTAATGATATACATACATATAATGAATGAGTATATTCATGAAATAACTGAAGTTATATATTGTAAAACTTATGGAAGCAATTGAGCAAGGGAGGCTTTAGAGGGAATTATGGAAAAGAAACCCTAATTATACTATAAAATTCAAAATAAAATATTTTAAGACACCACACACTCTCTTTGAAAGACAGAGAGAAATCAAATAGGAAGCAAGCTTAAAGTTTTATCCCTGCTCGCTAACATTCATGACCTGGAAAATGTGATGGCGGTTGTTGGGGAGAAAAGATTATGGTATTCTTATACAGCTGTGAATCTCATGAATTATTGTTCCAACATGTAGGACAACATGCATCCATCTTTGCAACAGTGTCACAGGTGTTTTGGGGCCAAGAAAATGCTGTTTGGCATCATTCCAAGCTGTCTCCGAAAGAAGGAATTCATGCCTAGTACTGTATACTCCAATAAAACATGTTGAAGCCATGAGCCCTAGAATAGAATATCCTAATTTTTAGCTAAATTGGCAAGACTTCTAAATATTAATCTGTGTACTAGGGAGGCAATTATTCTGAGTCTTAGTCTCTTAAAGTTAAGAGATTCTTGGCTCTTCAAGTATTTCTCAGTCCTCTCTGACCAACAACTAGAAGACAGGTTTCTTATGTCTAGTACTAGTGTCTTTACAAAATAGTACGTGGCTCTTGTGTGTGGAGCATTAACACCCTGTGTCATACTTAAATCAAGTAAGCTGACAATTTTTTTCTATTGCTAGTTCAAGCATCCTTAGGGTTATTCATTTGTTTCTATTCTCCCTTTCTCTGCCCATCCACTAAGAGTTATCAATGATACTGTTTCATAAGTGTGTGCTTCTCTTCTATTGATTAATTTACATCTTCAGTTACTTTTCAACTAATGTAATGAATTAGTTTATAAATGGAATGCATTATTGACTTCTGGGTAAATAAGATGGGTCCTAGATTAATAACAAGAAACAAACATCATTTGCATATTGAAATGAAAATATCCCATCTAGTGGTTAGTTGCTGACACAAATTCTGTGCATCGTTGTGCTAATATACATTATAACAAAATAGAGCTACTGATTGTATTTCTCCCTTGGCAGCTTGCATAGTACCTTCTCATACGATAAGAGAAAGTAATCTAAGTGGAACACTCCAGATAAATTGAGCCTCCAGTTCAATTTCTCTAAATCTTGTGTCAGAATCATGTAGCTTCTTCAGAAAGATAGTTTTTCCCTTAAGTCTAGAAGATAACAAAGGGCAATGGTAAAAGCTTATGTTCCTTTTTAAACTGAAATTGTTCTTTGTTTTCGAATGTTATATGCTAATATAGAAAGAAATACAATACAAGCACAAGTGAAGTTCCCCATAGACTAACTCCCTGTCCATATCCAATCCTAAATACATCCTATTTTTGACTTTCTTCATGATGAGCCAATATAGTTTAATTAGTTCTGAACATTTGTATATGTATGTGGGGCATTCATTTGAACATAGGAAACCACTCATTTGGGATATTGTCAAAATATAAAATAAGTCTTGCTTAAAAATGAGGTATCAATATGAAGAAGAAATATTGAAAGCAACATTTATTTCTGTCATTTATTAGAATGAATTAGGTTCTGGTGTTTTTATTTTATTAGTTTTTTATAATATCTAGAGTTAGATTATAGTATTTACAAATGTTTACCTTTTACTTTTTAAAATTATTTGAGTGAAGATTTTATGCTATATCTCAGAAATGCCTGGAACTCAAAGAATAGGCAAAATGTGACTTGGAAATTATATTGATCTTCCAGCACCTACCTCTTAAATCTTGATATTTATAGGTATGAAGCACCATGTCTTATGTAATTATGGCAATTTTCTTGGTAACCCCTCTCCAGATACAGGGAAAAGTAGAGGGGAAAGCAAATATAGAAGTCATTATGAAGCAGTAGATAATGTGGAAGCAAGTCAACTGTGGAGGATTTTTACTAAATATGGAGAATTTTCACTAAATCATTTAAATATTCATTTTGATAGTAAAATCAAACAAGAAGTATGTATATATGTATGTATACATTTATATGTAAATGTGTGTATATATATACACATGCATATATATATGCAGATATATATACAGATATATACTGAGAATTACCAAAATACTTAAAACTTACAATTGTAGAAGACAATAATGATCTTCCTTAAGCATTGATAAGGTGAGCAGTTCATAAGTACTATTAATGATATGGTATCAGGATTAAGATTAGGAAATTGATTAGGATTGTGAATCTAGATAAGAACATTTAGTCACCTTTGTCTATTGTTTTATGTCCCTCTTCTTGTTTAGAATAATAACACAAATGGAAACTATAAGTACAGTCTTATGTTAAACACATTTTGGCTGACTATGAATTAGATAACCAATAATTTGTATTCACATTGATGTGATTTTTATGCATGAATTTCCAGGTTGGGTTTTATTGGTTGCAATTAAGTAACAGAAGATCTAAACTGGTAACTTCAGATATAAGCTTGTTATGTTCAGACTGTGAAAAAAAGAGATAATATAGAAAATTTAAGCAGCTATGAATGGTAGGGCTAATTTGTATAATATCTAAGTAAGGAGAAATATTTAAGATATAAAGATAATTTTAATTTAGATGCTGAAATACAAAAATGAAGCCAGGCAGTGGAGGTGCTTGTACTAAAGTTCAAGCCAAATTGAAAGTTTGAATTTTTGTTTAAAATGACTTAGATTTAGTTAAAAACTCTTTTTTTGTATGTATTTGTACTGAATATGTATATACCACTATCATCTAAAACATTTAAATGAGTTATAAAAAGTTTTATATAAGGTTACAGCTTTTAAATATCATATCATAATATGATTTATTCTTGGTATAATAAACTTTAGAGGTTATAGAGACTGCACAAACAAATTACAGGATGGATTGGTTTATGATACACTAATCAGCGATGTATGTGGATTTCTCTGTCTGATCAGCCATTCCCCAAATAACAACACTGAGACTTAATACGATTTATAAATACTCAGCAAATAGCCTAGGCTTATTTTTAGCTAACTCTTACACTTTAAATTAACCCTTATTTCTTATCTATACTCTTTACATGGCTTTGTATCTGTTTCTCAGTACAACAGTTCATCTCCTTATCTCCCTGTCTCCTCTTGATTTCAGAGACCCTGTCCTACTTCTTCCCAGCATTCCTTCTGCCATGGATATTCTGCCTAATTACTGGCCAGTCAGTTTTTTATTGACAATGAGAATGACACATTTTCACAGTGTTGTATAAATATATATGTGTGTATATATATGAGATATGTTATTATATTATATCATATATAACACAGTTTTATATATATATATATATATATATGTGTGTGTATATATGAAACAGAAATTGTTATCAAATAAGAATTAGAATTACAATATGCAGTCCATTTCTACTAGGAAAATAGAGAAAATATTCCATTAGCTGTCTTTGCCTGAAGGCTTAAGAGTTTCATACCTAATATATTTTCTACTATCATTAGGGAGAACTCTAATTATACCTAAGTAGCATTAAACCACACAGAATATCTGAAAAGGATATAATATTGCTTGAGTAATCAGGACCCACAGAGCAAATGACATACCTATTAAGAGATGACAAAAACAGCTGGTTGTCCTGATAATCACCAAAAGTTCTTCTGTAACATGGGGGCAGCCAACTTTGACCAACAGGCCTATTTATCTGACAGAAACTTCTGAGAAGCAGAAATTTTGCCTTGGTTATATTTAGCAGTCACATTTTTTGTCACTCTGCTGGTCTAGTTTGGACAGTATACTATAATAATTGAGGCAAGTGAAGTTTCTTTGCCCAAATTGCTATCTTTTGCCATGAAAAAAACAAAATCTATTTGGACTTTCTTTGTGCTCATCGTGCTCTTTTGAAACACACACACACACACACACACACACACACACACACACACACACACACACGTCAGAAAGCAATTCCATCCATTAGAAATGAAACACAAAACACAACTGCCAGTCCATACACTTTAAAGAAGTTCAACCAGAAATTAAAGTGAGAATAGGCATGAAGGTAGAATTTCTTTAGATGTATGTTATTATGACTGCACAATGAATATAATCAGTATTAAAAAAGTACTGACATTCTGACATTATTGTCTCAGCAAAAAATAAGATAAAATCCAGAGTTATTTGAAAAAATCTATTTTTCTTTACCTGTTTTTATGTTTAGGAATAATGCAAGGAATAAAGAATGAAATGAAAATAATTAATGCTCAAACAAGAGTTAACAAGCAAAAGGGAAAGGTTGTATTATCAGTTACTGAGTTCATCAACTGTAATAGAATGATCTTATTCCCACTATGTTCCACACCTTCTCATCTGCCACATGTCCTTACTTTTCTTGACTCTATAAATAAATTGATGAAGCTCACTGATTCCTATTATATTCTCTTACTCTTTTGGCTAAATAATATAGGTTTATATTTATAGAAAAGGACTAATTATTCTAAGAGTACTATTAACTGCATATTGACATGGTCTTTCTGAGCATTTCTTGGCAGGGAAAGGGATATATAAAGAATGAATATTTAAGATCCGTTATGAAAAAGTATAAAATTTGACTATGAGTTTTACTTAATATATTCTTTTACAGTGTAGTCACGGTGAAGACTTCCTCTGTGAAGGTTATCACAGCTAATTGAACTACCAATTAACAAGTCAAACAGCCTAATACTGAGGAACTCATCAAAGGTCTGATTACCTCTCTCTACACAGAGTATATACATGTTCAGTATTGCTGGTCTAGATGGCAAAGAATTTGGGAGAATTCCTAAGCATGATCTTTCTTAGTCTAAGTTGTTTTGCCTGCTTCTCCTCTATGAAAATCTCAAGGACACAGATCAGTTTTTACTATCATAACATGTTTCCTTTTCATTTCTCTTATAGGTACTTATATACATATTCTATGTTTCACTTTAAATACTTTAAAGTGACTTTCAATATGAATTTCTTCATAGTTAATTTGATTTTAGAATATAATAGATATATAATTCACACCTGTTTCAAAATTTTATGCTTGAATACCTACAATATTTTCAATATTATTTTACTGCATAATGGATGCCAATCCATAGATACCAAAAGTTGCATAGAGTTTTCTATCTTGTGTATGTGTGATTATGTGTGCATGGCAACATATCTGTATATGTTACCTGCATTCTTGATGGTTGCATTAAGAAGAATTTGCCTTTATGTTTCACAAAATTTCATCATTCCTAAAGATATTAAATTCTGGCCTGATGTGTTTTTTAATAATAATTAATTAATTTTTTATTGTTAAAAGCAAAATTTACATTTACTCCCCTTGTTCCCGGCTCTCCCGCTCCCCCACTACCCCACCGTCCTCCCCCTGCTTCCTTAAGATGGTGCAGGATACCCTGTCCTATGGGGAGCCCAAGGCCCTCCCCCCTCCATCTCAGTCTAAGAAGATGTGCATCCATATAGAATAGGTTCCCAAATAGTCAATACATGCAGAAGAGATAGGTCCCAGTGCCATCATCGTTGGCCTCTCAGTCAGTCCCCGCTGGCAGTCACATTCATAGAGTCCAGTTGAACCTATAATTCAATAATAAAGTTGGAGCCAATAGCTACAGTTTATCTCAACTTATTTATAAAGAAAATTCAATTTTCTCTTTTGGCAGCAATTCTCTCTTCCTCATCTCCTCACAATCCCTCCCACCTATTCCTCACTCTGTTCCCACACATCAAAAAACTCCTCCTGTATTTCTGTTTAGGAAAGGGCAGGTCTCCCATGTGTATCAACAAAATATGGCATATAAAGTTGTAGTAAAACTAAACACCTCTTACAAATTAAGTTGGGTAAGGCTTCTTAGTATGAGGAGTAAGGTCCCAAAAGCTAGTAAAAGAATCAGAGACAGGACATGCCCCCAATGTTAGTAGCCCCATAAGAAGACCACCTGTAACATACATGCAGAGTACCTAGGTCAGGTCAGTCCTCTCCAGGCTACCTGGTTTTCTGTTTTGTTTCTGTGAGTCCCAATGAGTCCATGTTAGTTAATTCTGTGAATTTTCTTGTGGTATCCTTGGACTCTGGCTCCTACAATCTTTTCTCCCTCTCTTCTGCAGGATTCCCTATGCTCCTCCTAATGTTTAACTCTGGCTATATTCCTGTTTCCATCAGTTGCTAGGTGAAGCCTCTCTGATGACAATTGGACTCGTAACCAATCTATGTGTGTAGCAGAATATCCTTAGGCATCACAACATTGACATATTGTTTTTCTATTTTTGTTTGGCTCTATCCTAGGGCTCTAGGCCATCCTGGCAATGTCATGGATAGACTTACTCTCCTGACATGGTTTTAGGCTAGACCAGTCATTCATTGACCACTTGTTCAAGTTCTAGGCCACCCTTTTCTCACACAACCCATAGGTCAAATGTTATGTGGCTGGATTGGTTTCCCATCCTTCCACTTGAAGTCTTGCCTAGTCACAGGAGAAAACAAATTTAGGGTATGTATCCATTATTGCTAGAAGTCTTAGCTGGGGTCATTCATAGGTGTAGATTCCAGAGATATTTCCTTGTTCCAGGTTTCTAACTCACTGTGAAATGGCACCCCCTTTTCCTGTAGTCTATTTAATACTCTCCCCCTCCACATCCCTAACCAAATTGTTCATGTTTGTAACCCCACCTGCCTGTAATCCACTTATGAAATATTTTCTATTTCCCCTTCCCAAGGAAATTCGGGGTCTCCCGTGGATACTTCTTATTACCTACTCTCTCTGGGTCTGTGGTCTATAGTATAGTTATTCTTTATTTTGAAGGTAATATCGACTCATGAGTAAGTGCATACCATGTTTGTATTTTCGGTCTGATGTAAAAGGATGACTTTTTCAGTTCCATCCACCTGCCTTCAATTTTCCTGATGTCTTTGGTTTTAATAGCTAAGTAATATTCCATGGTAAATATACCACATTTTTGATCCATTCCTTGGTTAAACTGCAGAGGATATGGAGCAAGGGAATACTCCCTCATTGCTGGTGGGTTGTGTAAATGTAGTAAGAGAGAGAGCCTGCTTTGTGTAGTAAGTGGCGCAAGTGGGCATCTTAGGCACACACTACCTTCTTCCCGACATTCTGTTCTCTTTTCCCCACCTACCTACGTTTTGCCCTATCAAAGGCCAATGCAGTTTTCTTTATTCTCCAATGAAAGCAATACAAATGCAGAAGCACCTCCTACACCATGTAAACTTGTATAGTCACTTTGGAAATCAGTGTGATTTCTTAGAAAACTAGGAATCAATCTACCATTAAACTCAGCTAATGCCAGACTCTAGAGAACATACCCCAAAATTCTCAATCATACCACAAGGACAGATGGTCAACTATGCTTATCACAGCTTTATTTATTTTAGTATATCTTAATACAGTGATAGCTATGTGAGCAAAAACCATTAATTTCCTCACATTAAAACATGGAACTTGTAAAACTACCGTATTAATTATTATTATTGTCAGTTTTAAAACCCTTAGTGCATACCTTTATTATATTATATTTTTAACTTTTCTCAAAGTTTTTTTTTCAGTTCAAGAAAGCGTGACATCCTATTACCCTATCTGTTCACAATAAGTGAAATTGAAAGTGTATTTTGAGACTGAAATTTCTTATCAGATTTTATATAAACTGCATTTTGAATGATCAAATAAACACAACTTGATAATTTTATATTTTCTTATTTTCCACTTTCCAGAAATGTCAAAACAATCAGAAATCAACATATTCTAATTGGGAACATTATGTGAAGAAACTCAAGCACTCTCCTTTGTCAATATTCAAGTTGATCATCAGTAAATTTGACATAGGTTTCCAAAGTGATTTCCATTCTGTGCTTGCCTTAGGGTTTTATTACTAATACATACCATGACCATGACCAAGGCAACTCTTACAAAGAAAATGGTTAATTAAGGTGCTAGCTTACAGTTTCAGATGTACAGACCATTATTATCATAACAGGGAGCATGATGGCATGAAGGCAGAAAATCTTTTCTCTGCATCTTGACCAGAAGGCAGTGGGAAGTCAACTGAGTGGTACACTGTGGGAAGCTTGAGCAAAAGAGAACTCAAAGCCCACTGCCAAAGAGGGGACATACTACCTCCACCAAGGTCAAACCTTCTAATAGTGCCTTTCCCTTTGGGTACCATTTTCTTTAAAACAACCTAGGGACTATAATCCCACACACCTACTGAGTCTTGTATATTTCTAAAGACTAAAGCCAATGAATTTGTGAGCAAAATACAGGGCTTTCACTACATTATTCATCATTGAATACTAGCAATAAATA
>JAQHUG010000463.1:77466-89089 GCA_028555095.1 Dicrostonyx torquatus | reverse complement strand
AAAAATAAAATAAATAAAAAACAGTATTTCTTAATAAACAACATGATTGAAAACAAAATTTGTACTAAATATATTCAAATTTTGTTACCTTACTATTCTTTCCTTTATTAAAAAAGTATTTCCAATCCTCCTACTTGCTTTGTGACAGAAAAAGGAGGTTTCTACAGGATAATAAAAATCCAATATAATATAATAAGATAAAACAAAAGCATATACATAAAATTAAGAAAAAAACAACAAACAGAAGGAAAATATCCCAAGAAAAGACACAAGAAATAGATATAGATGCTGAGACTTACTCTTTTGTACATTCAGGAATTTCATAAAACCAGAAAACTTAATATTATTGCAAAGATCTTACAGGGTTAAAAAAGGAGAAATTTAAAACAAAAAATTAAAAATGACAAGGAATTAAAAATAAAAAATCAAGAAACCTCCAAAAACATTACTGAGATTAATTTATCTTGACTATCAATTTCTGGGCATATAGCTTCCCCATAAAATTAGCTTGTTTCCCCACCAAGATGCCCTTAGAGAATAATTAATTTTTATTTGCTTATGGTTATCAATTGGAGATAGCTTCTGGGTTAGTGATGAGAGCATGTGTACACTTTTCCTTTCAGCTCTATGACCACATCATGTGCAGAAACCTGTAGGAACTGTCTGTAAGCTCACACATGTGTTAGCACTGTTTGGAAGGCATGGTTTTCTTTCTGGCATCTCTTTCCCTGCCAGCTTGATCCTCCAGTTACAGACCACCCTGACTCTGTTTATCCTTATCTATTCTATTTCCCTTGAAAGACCTGTCTGTTGCCTCTAATTCCTTTCTCTACACCTAACCTCTCTGGTCACTTGGTTGTCACTGACTTAGTAGCAAATATCCACATATAATCCAATACCTACTCTATTTGTCTTTCTAAGGCCTGGGTTATCTTGCTTTGGATAACTTTTTTTCTAGTTCTATCAATTTATCTACAAATTTCATTATTTCCTAATGTTAACAGCTGTATATTTCTTTAACCGTTCATCTATTAAGAGACATGTAAGATGTTCCAGTTTTTGAAAGTTATGAATAAAGCAGCAATTAATGGTTGAATAACTGTGTCTGTGGTAGGATTAAGCCTTATCTGCCTATATGCGCAAAAATCTTGTAGCTAGTTCTTGAAGTAGATTGATTTCCATTTTACTGAGTAACTTTCATATGAATTTCCATACTAGCTATATAAGTTTTCATTTTTATCAGTGATTGATGAGTGCCCACTTAGTCTATACCCTATCCAGAACAGCTCTCTTTTTATTGGTTTTTTTACCATTCTGACAGGTGTAACATGAACTAGGAAATTAGTTTTATTTACATTTCTCTTATTTGTAAAGATGTCAGTTACTTTACTTTTAAGTTTGACCCAATAAGTAGGGACCATCAGTATGTATCCTACTAGGGCTTTCTTCTTGATTAGTTTCTGTTGCTATGATAAAATACTCTATCAAAAGCAGTTTATGAGAGAAAGGTTTCTCCAGTTTACAACTCTAAGTCACAATCCATGAATCAAGGAAGTCAAGGCATGAATGCAGGGCACAGAGTTGTAGGTAGGTAGGCCTGTTTGCTACTTATAAAGTTTTACCTCTAATCACAAATCTTATAACCTAGTAACTGCACAGAAACTTTAGAGAAAGTTGATTGCTGTCTAAAAAAGGCTCATGCTAAGCTACCTTCCATGTACAAAGTAGGACAGTTTCCCTGACATCCCACACAAACTCATAGGCACTGTTTTAATATTGTGAAAATTTTAAGGTCTGTAATTCATTAGAACTGACTATATGTCAAGATATTGTTGCTTACTTAAAGTAGAATGCAAGATTGGGGAAAAATTGTTCATGTAGATTTAAAGGAAAATTACTTGACAGATTGTAAGTTTTATATACAACAGAAGAAACCAAATTCATTTAGAAATGAAATGCCTGTTTCCTAACACTATAGTCAAGTAAGATTTGAATTCAGAGAGACAGATGGTTGTCTAAAATAGCTCATATTTTAGATTCTTTGGTATCAGAAAAGTAGAATTAAATCAACATGATGAGGGGCTTGCTTTAATCAGGGTAATTACAGTTGTTACATCAAAGCTGTGTAAAATACAGTGATATAAAAGAGATTCTCACACCCCAATCTTCTACTGAGATAAAGCACACAACTAATTTTCCATTTTTCAGATTAGAGAACTGCTTTTCTAATAGAAATTAACTTGGTAGATTATAAAAATAGAAATAAAAGTCATATTAAATATAACAAGAAAGAAGTAACTGATGGATGGGTAAATAAATGTAATTTAACTTCAGATGAAGTCAGAATTATGCCAAGTCATCAAAAAATGCATTTTTGGCCAGGGGCATAAAATATGGGTTGTAAAATGCTTGCAAAATAGAAGCAAGCATTGAGTTGGCTGTCCCAGCACCTCAAAAGGTACGATACTTTGGTGCTCATGTACAGTATCAGCACCAAGGAAGAGGCAATAAAATCAGTGATTCAAGGACAGCCTTGAAGACTTATCTAGTTCCAAACACACACTGGCTACAAATACTCAGTCTTCTATTTAAGAAACTTTTTTTTTAACTATTTAGCAAGGAGTGGCAGGGAGATTAATTTTAAATTATTCTGAAAATAAATTTGTTCTCCTTTCCCTCATTAGAACTCAACACAGACTCAGTCATAGTAGTTGCCTTAATTATGATCACAAGTTTATCCATAAGAAATTATTATGATGAAATACTGTGAAGATTAATTTAGACTGTAATATTCCCCAACTCTGTCACTTTCTACCCAAACTTTTCATTTCTTTATTCATTTATCCAATGTATATATTAAACAGCTACACTAGAATGAAACACTGCAGAGAGAATATTGACGGAATAAAGCCTATGTAGCATGTTCACTCAGCGCACACATTTAATTGGGTAAGAAAATCAGAAAGCAATCAAGAAACTGTGTGACACAATGTGTTTAATTACCCTAACAGAAGAAAGAAATTTAGAAGCTGGCACTTATTTTATAGAGAGTTTATCAAAGTGTATGGGAACAAGAAGGAAATTTTAAAAAGAGTATTATCACAGGAATGTGCATTTGTGCATAAGAGTTAGCTGTCCTATGACTGCTTCTAATTAGTCTTTAACTTTGCTTTCAGTATTTAAAGTCTTCATCTTTCTGAAATATTGAAGTTGTAGAGCTATTTGACAGATATATTTGAACAATTTATGAATCTAAGTCATCAGTATTAATCAATAGAATTAACTTTTGATCATAGCAAATATATGTTACAAGAAGGATGGAAATATGGGTATATAGGCTTGCTAATTTTCTTGTTTGTATTTTAGTTTGTTTTAAATGGAAACTTATAACTATTTTCTAGAACTCTTCGGCTCTGGAGGACAAAGAATAAGTCTATGTAGCAAAATTAGTAATAATTGACTATAAAGCAGTTGATGTTTACATTGTGAAACATAAAATTGTAGAAATCAACTATTGAATAATAATCAATCGGTTCAGCTACATTTTTCTTCCCTTTTTCATACCTTTGTGAATGAAATCAAGCACTAATTCTATCAACCTAGAAAAATATAATATAACATTTGATAAATACATAATGAAAATTATTATTAAAATTGAATTTGTTACATTTATCATAATTAGTATAGTATATGCCATATACATGGAGTATGTGTTTGTGTGTTTGATTATTTGTTTATAATGACATGTCTATTGGAATGTAGTTATCAATAGCCACACAGATATCATATACAGCGAATAGCTTGTGTGTTAAAAAAAAATCATGGTTTTCAAAGTGAGCAGAGCTATTAGTATGAAAATATTCTATGGCTTTTTATTGAGCTGCCACCAAAAAGTATGGCCTATATTTATAGAAGGCTTTTTCTGCTTCAAATAATCTCTCAATGAAAAGCTGAGCAACTTGCAGATTAGGTGATTCTATTTGCAATCATGTTGACCATTGCAATTAACCACGCTAGACATGCACTATATTTCAAGGAAAAAGAAACTGAAAAACCATTCTACACAGGCAATTACATTTTGTCTACCAACTATGGAATAGGCATATGATAATTAAGAAGAATAGTCAGTATTTCTTATTTCTTATAATCAAATCCTTAGATAGTATGAATTTATAATTTTATTATTTTCTATTATTTAATCTTTCTTTGTCATTAATTCTAACCATAAGAGTATGGGAAGTAAATTAATTTATAAGTCTTGATGAAACACTTCAAACAATCACAGACATATACTGCTTCCAACAAATCTGTTTCCACTCACAAGGCTGACATAGATTCATTGCAAGGACAATGCCATCTTGTAGTGTGTAAGTGAAGCCTTATCTCAGGAAAAAATCAATACGAAGAGAGGGAAAATTTGTGCCTGAAATTTTAGCGTAAGTATTTACTTTTAGTTTATAGGTCAGTTATCTTTATTATAATTCACCTTTAAAAATTAGAATACTTATACAAACAACAGGAACAAACTGCAAAGTGAGTTAGGTATTTCATTTGAATACCTATTTGAAATGTATACAGGATATAGAGTTTATGAATTAGAGGAATTTTCATTCTTTCATTGAGTGTTATTGAATGTAATTATGATGTGGAAAGTACTTCTGTCTATGTCTTGCTTTTATTGGTTAATCAATAATGAAACTGGCTTGGCCTATAGCAAGGTAGAACTTAGTTAGGTGGGGAAAATAAGGTGAATTTTGAGAGAAAGAAGGCAGAATAAGAGAGAATCCATTTAGCCTCACTAGAGACAGATGCCAAAATTTTACCTGAAATGCTACAGCCTTGTGGTGATACACAGATTAATAGAGATGTGTTAAATTAATATGTAAGAGCTATCATTATACAGAAGCCCAGCTATAACATCATTCAATATACATTAATACCTATTTTTTCCTTCATTGGATATAAATGGAGGGCATGTTAAGCCTGCCCATCATACTTCCTATATTTTTTTCTAATGGGTGTAAGAAAATAATCATGAAGAGAGATGGATGAATGACACTCAGAGAATCTCTGCATTATTCCTAATTGAATAGAATTTGAATACATAAAAAGCTGTTAAATTAAGGCAGTCTTGGAGTTGGCATTTCAGGTCCCAAAGCTAAACCATTATCAAACTATTGTAAAGTAACAAATATAACAACTAAGCAAGAAGACAATATTTCTAATTGATTACTACATCATATTAAATGTATTACTGACACACAAATTATAATAGAGATGGATTGAAAAGTTAATGAGTAATGTTATCAGTAATCAGTAATGCTAAATGTATGTTGTCACTGAATTTCTTATTCCCATTGAATAATCCCACCAAATTCTATCAGTTACCATCATGAAAAACAACCAGTGTTAGTCTAATATCTAAACAGACTTAGTATACAGGGACTACTCAGCTTGTCAATTGTTCTTCAGACTCTATGATCATGCAGGTAAATGATTGTCCTCTCCTTAAGTAATTTTTTTAACCAGAAATACAAGAAATTACATCAAGTTAATTCATGTTTTAGTATTTTTACCTTATACAAAATATTAACAAACATGTAATTTCAAACTCTCATAAATATTTTGAAGGGGTAAATTAAATCCCAAACTATAAGTAGATCACATTAGTAACAACCACAAGAAGAAAGGAACAATGTTAAAAGCTATTTTTTAAAAAATATATCTATGTTAATTATTCATATAGTTGAACCATAAATTCTAATACATATCTATGAGGATTAATCTAATACAATTCTATGACATACCTTTTTATTTGAAACTTCAAGTTATTCTTTTTGCTTTCACACTTGATTCCATCCTGCTTTTCCCTAAGTATTAAAAATGCAAAGAATGGCAACCGTCATTCACCACCTCTCAAAACGCCTAGTCACACTGTAATCCACCACTTGCTAGTGGTGCTGCACTGTATCCAGAGGAGATTAAAAGGAGGTGCCAAAATCAAATTATGAAGTGGATGAGTTTCAGCACTTAATTCCCAAGTGCTACTATAAACATAATTTCACCCTTCGTGTGTTTGTGTAACAGTCTGCCAGACGCTGAAACTGTGGCACCGCTTCCCTAGTGTGAATTCTGTGACCAACAACTGACTCCATAGGATCAATGAGCTCCTGATGATTATGCATAACATTTTTGCTCATTAGTAAAAGGTGTCAACATCTGCTACAAGTGCTCCAGTTAGGAAACAGACAGAACTTTCTCACCTCTCCTGTGCGTCTCCTACACAGAAAAAGTAATTTGCAGTTCAGTTTTCCGACTGGTGAATGGTAGTGCTAGGGAAAAATGTACCGAAACGTATTTTTGGCTCCCATCTCTTACACATTTAAGACTTTTTATCTTAATCGACAGCACAGAAGCCATCTAAGGATATTCTTCGGAGCTCACAGGGAGCTAAGTTTCATGTTTTTATTACAGTTATTCTAACACTCTTTTCCGGTATGGATCTCTATCATTTCTACCCTATCATTTCAGATAGTGACCTTAGCTTCTACCTTCCTGTTCAGAGACTGTCTGTCATGAACAGCCCAATTTCCCAAACCTATATCTAAAAATGTAACTGAAATAATACCTATCATCACTTAAATCCTGCCCGTGTCAGAGATAACCATACTTTCCTCAAATTCAAGGCTAACACATCATCCTGTCACTCACAATGCGATTTGAATCACATTCACAGGAGATGGCATCAGCTCCACTTTCTATGTTTCCTACTCCGTTCATTCACTCTCATCAATCTTTAACGTCTTGTACTGATTCACAATAAAATATCATTTTCTTTAATATTTTAAACTAGGCTGTATTTATATTATATTGTTATTATTTTAAAGTAAAACTTAATAGTCGCTGACATGCAAACTTTCTATATTTTTTCTTTTTCTCTTTAATGAATTTATTAATCTGATAATGCCTTTCAAAATCTGCTCTCACCTGCTTCTTGAAGCAATGAAGAAAAATAGATTAAAACCTTAATATTTATTAGCTGGCAGGTGTTAGCAGTGGTATAAAACATGATTGATTACATGTAAGGCCAGAATGGTGGCCTACACCTTTAGCCCCAAGATTGGAGAGGAACAGGCAGGCTATCTCCGTGAGTTCAGGTCATCCTTGTTATACATGGAGTGTTCCAGGCTAGCCAGAGTTAAGAGAAACACAGTATAAAAAAGTAAATAAAGAAATAAAATTTCTAAGATCATGAAAATAAAAAGTCAATTTATGTAGCAAAGAAAGCTTAGATTGAATGGAATTTTCATCACCTTTAGGTATTTACATGTGGACTTTAGTTTTTGCATTTTTGTTTATCATCTGTAATGTTTATGCAATTTTTATAGCTGAAGTACATTTCTAATTATAAATTATGTCATTTATGTTATTCTCCTATAAAACACACACACACACAAACACACACACACACACATTCATTAAAATGTTTATTTTAAGTCAAGGAACAAAAACAGCCAACTATAATCACATTGCTTCAGAGATATCTAAACACTTTACTTCATTTCTTTAACAATTATGCTAATGTTCTTTTCCACTGGTAATATTTGTCCTTTATTCATTCAAAGAATCATACATCAAAGAGGTTTGTGCATATATAATCATAACTGTCACATATACCAACTATCTGCATGTCTGTTTGTCTGCCTGTCTAACTACCTAATCAATATCTGATTTGCTCATTTGCTTTGTTTCTTGGTAGGTGTAATTTCAAGATAATGAATTTCTATATCCTGTTGTACTTCTCTTGTTAAATTTTATGCACTATAATGGATTGAGTGCATGAAGAAAAAATTTTGCAAGGACTGTGAAAATTATTTGAACACTCCTTAGTAAGTCCTGCTCAAGCCCTTCTTTCTGTTACTTCCCTGGAAAAAACTAAACTACACTACATTCTCCAGTTCTGAGTGATGTTGACTTTTTCAGCTTTATAAGATCATTGATCTCTATTTGATCTCCATTTTGTTAAATCAATTTCCAGAACTGACCAACAGAGAATAAGTATCTTAGTGAGGATCCTGCTTTGTACCTCTTAAAATTTCTTTTAACATATTGTTTTATTTAATTTTTCATGCATAATATTTTGTGGGCAGAGGTTGGTCATCCATTCTGACTGCCCAGATCCAAATAATCACACAGAAACTATATTAATTACAACAATTTTTGGTCAATGACTCTAGCATATTTTTAGCTAGCCAGCTCTTACATCTTAAATTAATCCATTCCTTATAATCTGTGAATCATCATGAGGTTTTGGCCTACAGGTTAAGATCTGGCTTGTGGCTAGTGTCTCTCTACAAGGTATCTCTCTGACTCTGCCTACTCTAGCTTTATATCTCTTATAGCCTGACTATATTCTGTCCTGCTATAGGCCAAAGCAGATTTTTTTTAACCAATGGTAATAAAAGATATTCATAGCATACAGAGG
The DNA here is from genome assembly GCA_028555095.1 of Dicrostonyx torquatus. Taxonomy (NCBI): domain Eukaryota; kingdom Metazoa; phylum Chordata; class Mammalia; order Rodentia; family Cricetidae; genus Dicrostonyx; species Dicrostonyx torquatus. The sequence continues at coordinate 80,604 of JAQHUG010000463.1, read as the reverse complement.
AGAATTTCACATCAATATTTTAATAAAAGTTTTCCTCCCTAAATTCCTCCAAGATCCATCCACGTGCACACTGCTTTAGTCAACCATCTTTACACTTTATTCTCTCTCTCTCTCTCTAATAAAAAAATTCAAAATCATGAAAATCAAAGTAAAATAAGGAAAAGAACAGTAAGAGGAAAACATACCCCCACAAAAACAAATGCAAAATAAATTATGAAGTTTGTTTGTATTGACAAAATACTCCTAAGTATGATGTATGTCCTGGAATGTGATTGCTACACATCCTGCAAAACATTGAGTAAAACTTATTTACCCTTTGCCAGTGAATATCAATTCATGGTGGGTATAAGATACCATGTGTCCCTCCATTTCTCAGTGCTGAAATTTCACTCTATTTCATAGGTAATGTCGTTTTTTGACTTTAATAATGTTCTGAATTATGCATTGTGTATCAACTCATATATACAATGTGCCTCTATTTGCATTATAAGCATAAAAATAATGGTGAAATGTTATTATTTTTTAATCAAAAAATGAAGAATAAATCTAAAGAGAATGGAACATCAAAAAAATTACATTAAAATAGAATTTAAAATAGATGACAGTAGAAAACAGAAGTAATACTCAGACACTTGCATAAGCATTGATGTGTCAAAACAAGAAAATGGGAATTGAATTTAATTAAAACAACAAAAAACAGGAACAAATATGTGTGTGTATCAAATAATATAGGGAAATGAATTTAATTAAAACAACAAAAATCAGGAACAAAAATGTGTGTGTATCAAATAATATAGGACATTAAGATAGACCAGCATTCCCACAGCTTCGAGCCTTCATTGTCCCAGCACATCTTGCAGACAGGATAAGTCATAAAGATTTTATGGAGCCAGTGTTATTTTTAACGTTGTATAACTTGGTATTCTTTCTTATTTTAACATGAATTTTTACTGAAGCATATTTTGAAAATAATTTTAAGGATGAAAATATGTTATGTTAATGAATTCTTAATATGAATTATTAAAATATTTTTATTTTATTAGAGTATGTGAAACATTAAACATTTTGGCTATGAAACTGACCAATTATTTGCATAACTACACTGCCTCTGCATACACTGTGGCCCCTTGACAGGACATTGTGTTGTGTAGGCTAACGTCTATATATATTCATTAAGAGTTGAGCTCTGATTCTCTGTTCCATCTTATTTAAATGAGAAAGTAACACATTATACTTTGATATGGTACAGTGGTATTTATTTTACATAAAAGTTTCTCAAATAATTAAAGGTGAACATAATTAAGCAAACTTAATTTTATTAATTCCCAGTGCCAGGATTGTAACTACCCCACTGCCCTCCCCCTACTTCCTTGAGATGGGGCAGGATACCCTGCCCTGTGGAAAGCCTAAGGACTTCCCCCTCCATCTCGGCCTAAGAAGATGTGCATCCATATAGAATAGGTTCCCAAAAGGCCAATACATGCAGAAGAGATAGGTCCCTGTGCCAATATCATTGGCTTATTAGTCAGTCCACATTGGCAGTCACATTCAGAGAGTCCGGTTAGGTCATATGCTCCTTCAGTCCTGGTCCAGCTGGATTTGATGAGCTCCCAGTGGATCAAGCGCACTGTCTCAGTTGGTGGGCCAGTCCCTCACGGTCCTGACTTCCTTGCTCATCTTCTCCCTCCTTCTGCTCTTCCACTGGACCTTGGTAGCACAATCCCTCTTTCTTTCTTTTTTTTTTTTTTTTTTTTTTGGTTTTTCGAGACAGGGTTTCTCTGTGGCTTTGGAGCCTGCGCTGGAACTAGCTCTTGTAGACCAGGCTGGTCTCGAACTCACAAAGATCTGACTGTCTCTGCCTCCCGAGTGCTGGGATTAAAGGCGTGTGCCACTACTGCCCGCCTTAAATAATTTTTTTTTTTTGTTTTTTTGAGACAGGGTTTCTCTGTGGATTTGGAGCCTAGCTCTTGTAGATCAGGCTGGTCTCGAACTCACAAAGATCAGCCTGCCTCTGCCTCCCGAGTGCTGGGATTAAAGGCATTCGCCACCACCGCGCGGCAAGTTTGTGGATTTTCTTTATGTTGTTGTTGAACCCTAATGTTAACCCATGGTAGTCTGATAAGTTATAAGGTGTTATTCCAATTTTTGTATCTGTTGAGATTTGCTTATGACTGAATATGTAATTCTTTGAGAAGATTCCATGAGTTGCTGAGAAGAAGGTATAATTCTTTTGTATTTAGGTGAGAAGATCTGTAGATGTCATAACATCTTGTAGTTCCCTTGTTTCTCTATTAAGTTTCTGCCTGGCAGTCATGTCCATTGACAATAGTAGGGTATGAAAATCTCCCACAATTAATATTTGTTGTGTGATTTAAGCTTTAGTAATGTTTATTTTAGACATGTGGGTGTCCTTTTATTTGGGGCATAGTTTTCAGAATTGAGACTTCATCCTGATGGAGTTTTCTTTGATGATCATGAAATTTCCTTCTCCATATATTTTGATTAATTTTTGTTTAAACTGTGTTTTGTTAAATATTAGGGTAGCTACACTGGCTTCCGAGACCATTTGTTTGAGAAATATTTTCCTAACCATTTCCTCTAAAGTAATGTCTGTTTCTGAAGTTGAAGTTGAAGTGGTTTGTTTTTTTTTTTTTGTATGTAGTAAAAGGATGCATCCTATTTTCACATCCATTTTGTTAGTGTGTGTCCTTTTATTGGGGAATTGAGTCCATTATTGATATTAAGAGATTTTATCAACCAGTTTATTTCGTGTTTTGTTTTGTTTTGTTTTGAGTAGTGGTGATGGGAGTGTGTGTTTCCCTTCTTCAGGTTTTGCTGTTGTGTGATTATCTATTTCCTGTGTTCTCATGGATGTAACTGATTCTTTGGATTAGAGTTTTTTTTTTTCTAGTACATTTTGTAGTGCTGTATTGGTGTATATGTATTGTTTAAACAACCTGGTTTGTCATAAAATACCATATTTTCTTCATCTTAGTGATAGAAAGGTTTGCTGGGTAGAGAAGTCTTTGTTGGCATTCCTTAGTGACTTTAAAACACTTGTCCAGGGCCTTCTGGCTTTTAGACTCTCCATTGAGAAGTTCGGTGTAATTATGATAGGTCTGCCTTTATATGTTACTT
>JAQHUG010000463.1:30610-56918 GCA_028555095.1 Dicrostonyx torquatus | reverse complement strand
GTCTACAGTAAATCTGTCCAGGCCCTTCTGGCTTTTAGTGTCTCAACTGAGAAGTCAGGAGAAGTCAAATGTGATTCTAATGGGTTTGCCTTTATTTGTTACTTTGTCTTTTTTCCCTTGCAGCTTTTAATATTCTTTCATTATTCTGTGTGTTTAGTGTTTTGATTATTATAAGAAAAGGAAACTTTATTTTTTGGAGTCCAATCTACTTAGTGTTCTGTAAGCTTCTTTAGGCTAGGAAAATTTCCTTTTTATAATTTCTTAAAGCATTTCTGTGTATGTTCTCCTTCCTCTAGTCATATTATTCGTAGATTCCATCTTTTATTAGTGTCCTTTTTTCCCTAGGAGTTTTAGGTTTAATGTTTTCTTTGGCCAATGCATCTATTTCCTATTGTGTCTTCAAGTCTCAGATTTTTTTCTTCTATCTTATGTATTTTGTTGGCAAAGTTTGCTTCTGTAGTTCCTGTTCACATTCCTAAATTTTTCATTTTTGGAATTTCCTCAGTTTAGGAATTCTGTATTGGTTCTATTTCCATTTTCAGAAATTCTACTGTTTAATTTTGTCATTCATTTCTTTCCACCATGTTTTTCTGGACTTTGTTAAGGGATTTATTAATTTTCTTCTTGAGGATGTTTTTTGTCTTCAACAATACTGTTTTAAGTTCGTTTTTTGCTTTGTTTTTTGTTTGTTTGCTTGGGGTTTGTTGTTGTTTTTGTTGTTCTGTTTGAGTACTCAGGGCCTGTTGTGGTGGGGTTGCTGGGCTCTAGTGGAAACATAGTTTACTGACTGTTACTGATTATGTTTTTACATTGCCGTCTAATCATCTGTGATTGGGAAGATTATAATTCTAGGTATTAATATCTGGCTTTGTCTTTTTTGGGTAAGTGGGTTTTGTTGTTGTTTTGTTTGTTTGTTTTTTGTTTTGTTGTATTTTCCCCTTGGATCGTGTTTGCTCTTGGGCTTATAAGAATGTAATAGCTGTGTGTTGACTGGAAGAAAATTTTCTGTGGATCTGCTGGCCACTGTGTGTTCCAGGTGCAATGTATTTCTTGGTATCGGGAGCTGATACTTACGAATGAGTCTGAAGAGGTTCACGGAAAAAAAAAAAAAAGTAGAGTCTTCCACTAGGGTAATTCGGGTCTTTTTTTTTTTCCTTAGAATGGGGCAAAGAATGCAGAAAGGTCACCCAATATGGTCTGCTAAACAGTAAGAAAGAAAGTGAGGGACTGAATCTTGAGAAACAGAAAGAGAAAATCAGCAGTCAGTCAACCTGCTTTGCTAGTAAGAGTAACAGGAGATTTAGCAGAGAGTGACATCAGGAGCTGGGCCTGGGATAAATCAAAGTTTGACAAAGGGTGACTGGGCAGAAAAGGTCTGGCAGATCCACAGGAGATGCAGGAGGAAAGAATGTAGCAGTGTCCCTGTGCTGAAATAGGGGTAAGCCTGAGGGGTAGGATTTGGAATAGAGGAGGGGCTAGTGAAGGTTTTCAGTTAGCTTGCCTGTTTTTCTGCCCTCATCAGCTAGTTTGTTCCCAAGGAATGTAGATTATCTGCATTGAATTCAAGTTTAAGAGGGATTATCTCTGCAATTTAATTGATTTGTTTTGTGACTGTACCTGCTGGACACATTTACCTTCAGTGAATTTGTGCTGAAATAAAAATAAAGTTCTGGATGTAGCTAAATGTGTGTGCCTAAAGATTTTTCTGAATTATATGAATGAATTTATCCTTTGTTTACAAGCAAATTGAACTGTAATAACTAATGTAGAATCACTTTTCAGTACATTCATATCAAATGTGTATGAAAAAATTATTGGACAAATTTAAAAAAAATAAACAGAGCCTCACTTTTTAGCTCAGTGGAGAAAGGCACTGGCATCTTGACCTGATCAGCTGAGTTGCATCTACGAAGCAGGCAAAAGCTCTACAAATCTGAAAATAGTAATGTTTATATCACGCATACTGTGACTAAATTAGTAAATTTGATTTGAAAAGTTTCAAGAAAAGAAAACAATTATATTTTCATTTGATAAGCTGGTGTTGGTATTTTAGAAAGAAATCTGAAAATAAACATGCATCTTATAGTTGAGTTAAATGTAATTATCACTGAAGATAATGTTCTTTTCCTCCAGCATCATTGTAGGAATTGAGTATAGTTTCCTATGCAGTTGCTCGCATAGGCATTGAATACAGCAGAAATCCTGCAGCGAATTGATTCCAAAATCGACTCACAGTGACATCAAAAGACAGCGTTAAGTAGTCTCGGAAAAAGTGAACATATATTAATGAACGGAGGCATTGCCTGAAGGTATTTTGGGTGCAATTTTAGAAAATTATGCAATGTGAAATCCCTCAACAGTCTTTTTAAATATTACCTAATTGTTTATATTATTATTAAGAAAATAAAATCTCACAGTAAAACGACTTTTTCTCAGGTAATATAAAATGAATGTGACTTTAAATAGAATTTGAAGATGATCTAGGTTAGCAGATTTAAAATTCTTAAGAATCCTCTCTAATATACACAAAAATTAAGCAGTTATTGTGTGCTACACCTCTGGGTGGAGAGATGGCATAGGGTCCAGCATTGTAGATGATCCCATCACCTCTATGTCTTAGAGGACAAAAAGTAGAGAAAGAATTGTTGTCTTATGTCCTGTCCATGAGGGCAAGAACAAGAAAACACGTGAAAACCCAAGCCTTTTTGCTCTGCAGTTATCTCTCCTGCATAAAAATCATGACTAACAGTCTGGGTTTTGTTTTTTTTTTTTTTTTTTTGGTAGGTTATTTTGGGCTTGCTAAACTCTCTTAGCCCAGCTTGACCCAGAACTCATGCTAAATAGCACTATAAAAACTTGAAAGGGGAAACTTTTAATTGTCCTATCTAATTTGAAAACAATATCTAACCATTCTGTAAAACAAATTATTCATGGGAAATAGAAGAGTATATCACTATCATGATTGAAGTGTTAAAGTATTTTTGACACATGCAAAACAAAATGCCAAAACAAATTTACCAATTTTAGATTGAATTCTTTTTTGTTTAAAATCAATAGATACTACATTTTAAAATCTGCTAAGAAGCTCAGCGTCCAGGGGAATGCTGAGTGGAACATGTACATTTGCAATTTGGGGCTATGCTTTTAATTTTGTAGACTATAGTTGGACTATTTTCCTATGCAAAAAGAAATAAAGAAAAATCAAACAAATAAAAATCAAGGAATCATATTTTCTCAAGACTTTACCTATCCTTTAACTTCTTCCTTGCTCTGAAAGGCATTATAAGCAACCATTGCTAAATCCCAAATCTATTCCACTAATGAATTTTCTTCCTTCTCCTTCAGTAGCTCTCACTCCTTTATGAATTCATTTCCTGTGTCTTCAGTAGAGACAACATAAAACTATATTTTAAATGAAGAATATTCTTCTTGGTAATTTTAATGACTTTTGCAGTGGAGAAAATGCATGGGTTCTCAAATTTTCTATTTGAATTGACTTTTTATCGTAACAATTTATGTTTTAATGCAAATAATGAGGACAGAGAGACATTAGCTTATGCATTAAGAACTCCCTCCAAGATAATGTTTTATGTGTTTTGATATAAATGATTGTGTTTTTAAAAATTAAAAAAAGATACAATAAAGTGCTGAAGAATGAAAATGACTTGATCTAAAAATAATTAAAAATCAAAGTAAATTTTTTGGTCAAAAGAAGCAGATATAAGACTTCTTCCGATATCTACTTAACACTGCTTCCAAAGGCAGTAAAATGAAATTGAACAAGCAATAATTTGAATTTCTTGACAAATATTAAATATAAATCAAAACAAATTTAGAAAAACAATATTATAGATCTTAAAATTTTGGAAAAGTTGGCACAGATTTTGTTCAATTCAAATGGTGTGTTCTTTTTCCTGAATTATATAGATATGTTCTAATGAGCATCAGCAACTTTTAAAAATAAAACAATATTTTCAGGGCAATATTTATACTTTCCTAGATATATAAATCCCCTCATGGAAGAACACAAGCCACAAACAGTAGTTGGATAGCAGAACTAAGCTTGCCTCTATCAGTTCGACATTCCTGATACGCAGGTAAAATTTTAGAAACCAAAAAGGAATCTATGATATTATTAATTCCTATTTGAAAGCAATTGATTCAGGAAAACCTTTAATATTAGTTTTCATCTGTAGCTTGCCTTTTTTCTTTACTGTATTGATATTTCACATACTCTTTAGGTCTTCAGATTTCATCTATTTCATTGTACTTATCTGTTCTGTATTTTGCCTCTGTTTGGGTGATTTATTTGTTTAATTAAGCATTTTCTTAAAGTATGGCACTTTGAGTACTTTGTACCCATTTCTGTAACTCTCTAACCTTGTTCTCATATCTCTCTCCCCAAAGCCTCTTTGTTTCCTTAGAAAATTTTACTCCCGTATAAAGGAGGATGCTTAAAAGAAATCCCACACTAGCTCAGAATTTATAATAATAGAGGGTTATTTATTTAATGGTAAACTCACAAGTCACAATCCTCTGCTGAAACGGAGAACAACAACCAATTCCTGCAGCTGGAAAAGAGAGCGAATGCATGCTTTGGGGCATAAATAGTGAAAGAGTCCACGCCCACATGGGCAGGTAACTTAAAGACTACTGGAGGTAGGAATTCCTACAGCACCTCCCCATTTGTTTAATTAAGAGAGTTCCTCCCACAGCCTCGTTTATGTATTTTCTCCATGATACTAAGGCTTCCTTGTCCACTCCTCTTGTTGGATACTTTATGCAAGAAAAATGCATACCTAAAGTGTTAATGTCAAAGACAGTTTTAAACTTGAGAAATCTACCTGGGCTAACTAAACAAGTACAAGCTAGTCTGGAGAGAAAGATCTGTAGGTTTTGTGCTTCCTGCCCAAACATAAGGACTGGAGTTCAGATTCCTATGGCCCTCATGAAGAGTCAAGCATCCAGGAAACCTGTAATCTTAGCTTTGGGAAGAAAACACCTAGGGATCCTTGTAGCTCATAGTCAAATCCATGAATTCCAGGTTCAATGAGAGACATTGTTTCATACAGCAAGGTAGAAATCAGTTAAGAAAAACACCTAAAATACATTTTTGCAAACTCATTTACATAAACCTACACAGACACACACACACACACACACACACACACACACACACACACACAGGCAAGCATAAAAAGAAGATAAATACAACTCCATATGATTAACATGGAAAAAAAGCAGTGAGCACTTGTTTTCTTATAGTACAAATTGGAAATTAGTACATGATTTTAATTTCACATAGCATTTATAAAATAGCTTTATTACATGGTTATACATATATTCCACATAAATAAAGCATTAATTACTCACATGTATACAATAATTAGGATTTTGATGTAGGTTAAAACTGCAGGTAGGTATCCATTTAAGTAGACACTTGATCAAATGCGCAGAACTTAAATTACAATAATCTAACTATATATCAGTTTCTCTTTGCATTATGTATAGTATGTTTCATATATAACATACATATAATATAGTATACATAGATATTATATATATTATAGTACACATAGGTCTAGGCAAAACAGTTTTAAAACTGTGGAAAACTACATAAGAAGAAATACCAACAGTTAATGAAGAAAGTCAGGTATAAAAAGATAGTTTTGTTGTGCTTTTCCCTTGGCTGGCAAGTGAAACTCTTCTGTCATTAATTTAATCAGTTCCTGCTGCGGGAGCTCCCTCACCTTCAGCCAATGGCTTTTAAGATACCAGCTCACTGGGGTTTGGTTTTCATTTTAAAAAGCAGTGTCAGCGCCCCCACTTGCTCTCTTGCTTCCTGCGCCCATTCTGACTGCTAGACTCTGTTTCCTGTTTGTGACCAGAGGACTGTGGTTTGGGACATTGATCTGTAATTTTTATCCCCTCCAATAAATGACCCCTTTTTTAATCAAACTGGTGTAGGATTGTTTTGTGTCTTTAAGTTCCCATTGGACAGCCTCCCCTCTGTCTTTCCACCCATGTGACTGCCTTTATATGCAGTCAAAAACACTCTTATCAGTTCATCAGGACTGAAAATTAAGGAAATGAAATTTTAGGTAAAATAAGAAATGTTTCTAGTTCTGTCATATTATATAGAAATGTGTGTGTTTCCATGTGTGTACATATGTGTGTATATATATATATATACATATCTGTTACATATATATACATATATATATATATACATACATACATACATACATACATATAATTTCCCCTTCCTTCCCTGACTGAAACCCTCTCATATACCCTTCCTTGTGCTCTTTCAAATTCACGGTGGCATTTTAAATAATACATATCTGAATAAATATTTTGTCATTTTATTGTAATGTTTCAGTATTTATAAACATGGCCTGTCCCTTTAAAGTGTGTTGGAAACAGATTTCTAAAAGTACATATAGGGTTTTAGATTATTAACACTTGTCAAAATATTGCGAAATATGCTATTTCTCCACTCAGTGAATCACGTATTGTCATTTATCTTCTTTTAGGACTAACAATAAAACTCCCTTAACATTGAAAAACTGTCAAGTTCTTGTTAGATTTAGCAGTTTTCTTCTTTTTTATGTAAAATTATTCTTGTTCCTTTTCTGTAAGAATGGAAATATCTATAAATGCTCTGAGATCCACATTTCTCATCATTTCTTTCTACTCGTGTGTTTTTAAATTAGTCCATGAGACCACAGATGAAATTGTTATTTATACATGATCTGTAACCTGCAACATCTTAAAGGTTTAAAGAAACCTATAAAAAAATCATTTCAGTAGAAGAAAAGAATGATTGTAAAAACATAGTTCATATCTGTACTCTGTAAACGTTGATGCTGTTATTATCAGAAAATAATTTTCATAGGCATTTTCTTCCAATATAGAAAGCACACAATATTAAAAGCTAAATTCACTATGATGCCACGTCTCAATGTTTGTGGCCTCAAATAGTGAATGAGATCAAACATTTTGTCCATAAGCTGGTTTGGCCTGTGCATTTATCACAAATTACTTAAGCAATAGTGAAAAGTAATGGCTTAAGATGCAAAGCAGCCATTCTTCTCTGTGGGTTTCATTAAACAAGAGACACCTAAGTTGGCTTTTTCCTCAGATATATGAGGTGACACCGATGCAGTAATGTCCGTTACAACAGGTAATATGAACAGTGCTTAGCACATCTTGCTATTTTCTTGAATTAAATATTATTATCATTATAAGCGTTGATAAGGAAAATACTGTCCTCTCTTGGTAAACCTCTAGAAACAGTGTATGTGCTGATCAGACCTGAAGTTCCTGGCTTTGATTCTTAGTATCAGAACAAAACAAACAATTTATGTCTTTGATTGGGTTCATTCCAGGAGGTTCTCAGGCTCATGCATTGAGTCCAGTCAATATAGTAAGGTCCAGATTCCTGCACACACCTGACTATCAAACCCAAAGTGGACAGTGATTGAGGAAGACACTGATGTCAATCTATAACCTCGACTTATATGAACACATGGTCCTCACACAGCACACAGAGGGTCTCTCTCTCTCTCTCTCTCTCTCTCTCTCTCTCTCTCACACACACACACACACACACACACACACACACACACACACACATACACACACTCACACACACAAAGTCAAACAGACACACATATGCACAGTAACACAAACTCATACAGGAAACAATAACATATGTACTATATGCAAATCAAAAACAGAGAATGAATTATTTCTGCTGAAAATACCCTATTCTGTATTCCCTCATAGGTTTTTACTTTACTTCAATAAACAATGGCCTAAAATGACAAAAAAAAAGCAATACAAAATAAGTAATCAAAGAAAAGCATGTTATACCACATAGATATAATCCCTGACTAAATTCATAAACAGTACAGGAACACAGAGAAGACATTCATAATCATTCCTTCAGAATGGAAATCAGAAGTTAACTTTTATATAAACATAGTTATGTTGAAACAGGTGGAATTTGATTATTTTCATCTGAACATCTGAACATGAAGCAGTGAGAAATGGATAGTAATTTATTGAAAGAAATAAAGGAATATTTAGCTGATACCTCAGGGTGAGTAGAATGCTTCATGAAATCAAGTATGAAATTCAAATTCTCCTGCTGAGTTAAATATGCCTTGACAATGTCAATGAACTCGGAAGAAAAAATGACAAATTGCTATTATATGCTCAAGTTTCTAAAAATCATGCTGTTAGCTATTGTAAATATTGCAACTTTCAAATGAAAAGCATGTTTTATATTTTTCCTCTTTTTGTGAAAACTATTTGCCTCTAACAATGCTACAAATTTCAGACAAGTTCAGGTATATAAAATTATTCATAAAATGTCTTGATCTCAAGAAAATAACATAAGAAAATAATATAAAATAAAATATAGTTTTGGATTTAAATTTCACTTTGTACTTTTAATAATTTTTATAATCTATAAAACTGTAGATTACTTTATCCCCAACTTGACTACAAAACATATGTTAATGATCACAAAATGTTTTTAGTTTTTTGTTGCCATTGAATATGCAGTTGCAGAGTTCTATAAAAGTAAAATATTCCAAATAATAAGAAAGTTGTTTTAAATTCAGTATAAAATTTCTACATACTCAAGAAATATCATTGTTTTGTACTATATAATAAAAGAACAGATATTAAAATTATTTTTCTTTATCTCTATCTCGCTGGAAAAAAGTGCTTATTTAAAACTCTGAAGCCAGTGAAAATCATTTCTATTTTTAATCATGAAACCACTTTGATAGGCATGATATTAAAAAAAGAAGCAGATCCACAATACATGAATTGATGATAATTATCTACTAACTTTTACAAGACAGAGATAGACTATTGAATTCATGGGTTGTCAAGAACATACTTTATTAAGAACAAAAATCTTAAAATATGATAATTTTTAATGCTTCCATAATTAAATCCTGATCGTTAAAGGAAGAAATGGCATCATAATTCATTGCTCCCTCTCTGATTCTCATGTCAAGTCTGTCACAAAACTAGTCTTAATAAATCTGGTAAGATTTCTTAACTCTGGGAAGGTTTCTCTATCTTCCTCTCATCGGCTTTAATGTATATAACAGTTACATTCTCTAATATGAACTATTTAAAAATTTTTCTGTCTTGTTTCATCAATACCAGATTTTTGTATTTAAATTAAACTTGAAAATCATTTTCAGACTTATTATCTTAAATGATAACAATGAATTTAGTCCATGATCTGTTTAAGCCTTTATTTATGCAAATTCTGTTGTCTAAAGGCTATTTATACTTCTGATTCTCTCGAAATTGTAAAATATTTTTACTATATCTTCCTAGCTCATCAGTTCTCACTGATACAATTAGGCTCTTATCATACCAAATGCCACATTATCTTAGGGTAACCCTAGACTTTTCATGAATCTCAGGGTTTCAGTTTAAATTATTCTAATAAGAGTCTATTTTATCTAATATTTTGTTTGGCAAAATTATACACATTCTCCTCAACTAAATTGATATGTTAACTGTAAAATGAACACCTCCCTAAAACATGAAGTAACATCTGATTTCTCACGATTTCATGTTTTCCATGCCTAGTTGAACATAAATACCAAAGCGATGTTAATAGGCCAGATTATTAGCATTTAAATGCAATGCAAAAATCCATAACTTTAATTTTTAATTCCTAACCCAAAACATTCACATTTAGTAGATCTTTCAGTTAGCATAGAATGTTATAGTATTTTGTTTAGTGATGTGGGTTGTATAATCATATTCTTTTCATCCAACCAAGTACAATGTTCAGTTAAAATCATTCAAAATATGGAGCTCTATTTTTTATAATTTAAAATATGAGTTACCAAGTTCTAGAATACAAGCCACTCTTCTGTATAAATGTGTGCGTAATAATTGCTCAAAACCCTCAGCAGTTGTGCTAACCTTGGCAGAGAATAGAATACCAGGTCACGCTGAAGGATCTGCAGAATGAACTCAGCATCTGACCACTCTCACATGATTCAGAAGAATAATAGTCCTCAGCAGAGGACCATGATATAAATATTTTACATGACATCATTAAGGCTGCATAAACTTTTACATACAGCAGCGCAGACCCAAACTGATGCATCCTTCACACACACACACACAAACACACACACACACACACACACACACACACACAAAACTGTTTAGCTCCTGACAATGCCAGGCAACATGGTAATAGATGTGAGACTCTTTGCTTGTTAGCCTGTTTCCCACCTTTGTCGTCCTCGACTCTAAGGAGCTCTCATTTATTGATAAATGCTACCTTCTAAACTTATTTGCTCCATACTTTGGATTGGAATGTCTAATTAGCAAGAGGAAGTTTTATGTTTGATTGTTTTCTATCATGGGGACATTATAGAACAACATAATTTACTCAGCTTGGGGTTTCATTTTCTTTTTTAATTTTTGGGTAAAAACGTGATAGTTTGTCGTTCTGTTCTTCAAAGCAATCACTATTCACATCGACTAAGATATTGAAACATACCATGTAAGGCCAAGCTCTTCAATCAGCTTCAATGTGAATTGACTAGGAAGGTGAGAGCCTGCCTCCCCTCCCAAAGGTAAACAGAACAGCTGTGCAGATACCAGTCACTCAGGGTTCCATCCTGCTGTCGAAATGTGGCTGTTCAATGGCCAGATGAGAATAGCAGGACGAAGTGGTCCACTCAGCCTTAAGGCAATACTTGCACAGCTTCAAATTTTCCGGTCACAAGTTATATCTTAATGAGTGCCTGTCTACTCACAGGTCGTATGCATATCTATAAATTATGCAAAAGAATACTATATAAAATATAATGTGCTTGTGTTAAATGATGGTTTTAAAACTTATTTCACCTTTATATTCAGATTGTTCGTAGTGGGACTTCAGAAATGATGCAGTTTGTAAACAGGCTTGCTTCTCCTGATGATCTGACTTCTGTCTCTGAAATTCTCATTAAAAACCGTGGATTTGGTGACATATCTGTGATCCTGCCAGTGTAAGGCAAGATGGAGGCACTGGCAGGAGAATTTCCTTTCAGATCTAGCAGTAGGTAGTCTACAGTGTGGCAGAAATAAGAGAAACCCTGTTTTAATAGAGTGGAAGGCTAGAATAGACAACTCCATAAATGTATCTTCTGTACTCCAAACATGCAATGAGGGATACATGTGTCTGCACCCATAAACACACTGCTCCTGGCAATAATGATGGTGTATAAGACTGTCAAAGTGCAAATATTTCATTTTATTAGAGATAGTAAGTAATTTAAGTTTTATTTCTATCCCTTATTATTAATATGTGTATAGCCAATCTCTGTGTGTAGACTGTGTACACGCAGGAGATGTGTGGAGGCCATGGAACTATTTTTGGGAGTTGGTTGTCGCTTACTGTATGCTAATGGATTCCATGGAATGAACACAGATGGGAAGGGATGCTTTGAAGCACTTTTACCACTGGGTGATCTCTCAGACCTGCCTCTTTCTGTTTTTGTCTGAAGATGTATAAAGCAAATTGAAGATCCAAAAGATAAAGTCAAACATAACCCTGAAACAATCTCTATCAACGTAAGTTCAAACTTTATTATTTTTATTTTCAAAGTCTGTCAAAGTCTGGGTCTTCCAATTTACATTTAGAATCAACAGGAACATAGGAAAATAAATTTCTTTATTCTCTACACTACAAACTGACTTTATAACAGAGAAGTGCCCCAAATTTAAAATGTTTCTTTTCCCACAAATGCAAATCTTTATCACATGTAGGCAGAGAAGGCCAACATTTGACCAGGAAAGGACCTTCATCCAGAGTAAAATTGTTTCACATCTCATTTCTAGGACAATTTGAAGAGCATTTATTTTCAATACTGGAATAGATAATCATTCTAAGATGTTTAAAAGAAAAATTTCATATTCATTAATTAAATGGCTTATGGTATATTTCTAAATATGATAAGTTGTTTATATATATATAAATTATGCAGTAAACTGAAAACTTGTCCAAGATGATTTTATTCTTTCTCATCTTCCAGATTGTAATCTCTGTTGTCTTGTGCATATATCTTCTGAAAAATGCTGGGCATATCTACCTCTCTTGGACCTAGACAGGATTTAAGCATCAATTAACAGTTGTTAAAATTCTGTTGGTACTGATGATTTAATTTTTCAGTTAAGTGTTTCTAAGCACATACTTGTTCTGATGTTCCTTTTAATGTGTATAGATACAAACATTGGGTGTAGGGCAGTAAAACTATTAGCAGCATGTAGACTCTGTTACTGACCAAGCTAACTGGAGCTAAAGAACTATCACACTAGCAGTGTTGAAAACACTACACCAGCATCAGACACCTGGAAGACTCACAAACTATTTGAGACATCTACACAATCAGTGCTACTGAGTGGCCTGGCACAGAACCAGCAAGGGCTGGGTTAAACAATTTCCATCAGACCTTGCAATCACAGGCCTGGATGAGTCATTTCCTCCTTGGTCAAAAGCAAACTATTTCCCCTGGCGTAGCCTTTCTATTGTGATGGCTGCTAAGGAGAGAGGGAAGATTTGCTCTAAAACAAATGCAAGTGTTAATGACTATGATTGGTGCTAAAATGGCAAGACTATAACTGGCCCAATCAAGTGTCTGTGAAATAGACACATGATTGTGTTGCTCTAAATAGTTTTACTGACACTATATAAGCAAGTTGTTTGTCTGGGTCCTGAGTGGAAGGATTTGAAGGAGACATCTCATTTAAGGGTGAGAGAGTTCTCTCATATTGGCTGTCATTTGTTTCCAACTACTTCAGGAGCTAGATTCTCTGATAATGTCTGGTAAAAGCACTGGGTAGAGCTGAATGCCATTTGGCATCATTTTAATGCTATGTACCTTTGGTAAAGCAGAAATATTTGGGTTTCCTCCAGACTGTACTATCTAGTTTCAGCTTTTTGGTCACTCAAGTAATGACCAAATACTCATGGGCTGTATGTTATTTCAAATCAGATATTTGTTGGTTATTAACACAAGATGTGTGATACTATTGCACTAACATTTCTTGCATGCAGGACAGCATTGTAATTGACAGGTTATGTATCTGCGACGGTGTTTTCCTTTCATCTGTGGTATCATGCAGAGTACAGTCTAGCACCCTGCACACTAGTCAGCAGTTGTGAAAGCTCTAAGAAGGTATCAGCTCAAATTTCTGTGTTTCATGAGTTGTGTGGGTATTGTTTTCAGTAACATGACCTTAATATCTATTTGTGGAGAGAAACTTAGAGCCTGAACAACAGACTAGGTTGTTTGAAGGTTCACATGGGATCCCTTTGGCTCACAACTCAATTAGATGGAACCCAATCCTGGTACTGGACTCTTCATATGCTGATAAAAAAATATCCACTAGGGGGTTTGTATTATCCATTATTTGGTGATTTCATTTTATCATTTTCATATATATGTATATTTTAGAAAACTTCTACTGTATTAGGTGTGCATATTTCAACTCAAATGCCCAAATTTTTAGTCATTTCTTGACATTTTTACTCCCTCACTTCATCTTCTATACCTCTCCCTTCTAAATCACTCCCCATTCAGGTATCACCACATGTCCATCCATAAATGTCCACACTATTTTCTTTTTCTAGTGAGATCTATCCATACTTTCTAGTCACTTCCTCTACAACTAACCTCTGTGATTGTATGGATTGTATTTTTCTTACCATTTAATTTACAGCTAATACTACATATAAGAGATTGCATACCATATTTGTGTTGACTTTTTCTAGTGTCATCCCATCCGTTTACCTGCAAACTTCATTATTTCTTTTTGAATAGTTGACTATTAATTCATTGTATAAGTGTACCACATTTTTTTACGCTTACATATGCTTCCAATTTCTGGCCATTATGTATACAGCAACAATGAACATGATTTAGCAAGTATCTTTGGGATGGGATTAAGCACCCACTAGGTAAATGTCAACATCTGGATCTTCAGCTATATAGACTCCTTTCTTACTGAGGAATCTTCAATTAAATTTCATAGTGCTGTACAAGTTTGTACACCCACCAGCAATGGATTGCAAGATGAAATCTCAAGGTAGTTTTAATTTGCACGTTCTGATGTCTAAAGATGTTGAAATTTTCTTTAGGTGTTTCTTAACTAATTAAATGTCCCCTTTTAAGAATTTTGTGCCAGACTTAAGCCCCAATTTAAGTTGGGCTATTTGTTTTCTTGATATAACCTCTACCAGATGTGTTAGTAAAAGTTTTTTTCTCATTCTGTAGGCTTCTGCTTAGTCTGCATTATGATAACCTTTGTCATGCAGATGCTTTTATTTTCTTGAGGTCTCATATAATAATTTCGATTAATGCCTATTCTTTTGGTGTTCTCTCCAGAAAGTCTTTTCTCCCATTTTCTCGTCTATCAGATATAGTGTTTCTGGCCTACTTTTTAGGTCTTTGAACTATTTAGAGTTGTGTTTTACACAAAGTGATAATTATGGATCATCTTGCAATCTTCTACATGCATCCATCTGGTTTCACTATACCTTTTGTTGAAAATGCTATCTTTTTTATAGTGTACATTTCTGACTTCATTATAAAACCTCAGATGTCCACTTCTGAGTCTTTTATTAGATTTGATTGATCAATGTATCTGTTCTTGTGTCAATGTCATGCTGTTTTGATTACTGTCTTTATCTAGTATTTTCAGGTATGAGAAGGTAATACCTCTAGCAGTTATATTATTTAAGATTGTTTTATTTTTTTCTAGGTTATTTGTGAATAATTGCATTAGAATAAAGATGAAGATTTCATTGAATCTGTAAAGTCCTTTTTGTTGGTTGGCCATTGTTACTACATTAATCCTTCAGATTCATGAGCATGGAAAATCTTTCTATCTTCAGATATCTTATTTAATTTCTATAGTATCTTAAGGTTTTTATCATGTAAGTCTTTCATTTGCTTAGTTAGCATTTTGCCCTTTATAGTTTGTTATATTAGGCTTTTTTGAAAGGTGTTGTTTCTTTGATTTCCCACTCAGTCTTTTTGTCATTTGTACATAGGAAGGCTACTGACTTTTGTGAGCTAATTCTGTATGCATATCCATAACCATTTTTAACAGCTGTAGGAGTTTTTCTGGTAGAATATTTAGAGTCACCTAAATATATTATCATACTATTTATAAATAAAGATACATTGACTTCTTTCTTTCCAACTTGTTTCCATTTTACCTATTTCAGTTGTCTTATTGCTCTGGCTACCACATCAAATATCATAATAAATAGGCATGGGGGGGACAATCTTGTCTTGTCCCTCATTTCAGAGGACTTGCTTTGAGTTTAAAAATTTTTTTTTGGCTATTGACTTTCTGTAAACTGCCTTTTTCAGTTGAGGTATGTTTCTTGTATCCCTACTGTATGAAGTGCTGAATTTTTTTGAAGGGACTTTTCTGCATCTGATGAGGTGGTCATGTTGATTTCCCTCAATTACTTATATTATAGACTGCATTTATCACTTTATGTGTGTTGAAGCATCCCTGCTTCTCTGGCATGAAGCCAAATTGATCATGGTAGATAATTGTTTTGATGTATTCTTTTTGGGTTCAGTTTGTATGTAATTTATTCAGAATTCGTTCATGAAATAATTTGAGTAGTATTAGCATTAATTCTTCTTTGAATGTTTGGGAGATTATTGCAAAGAGTGTAGTTTTATTAAATAAAGGAACAAGGAATGTGATAAATTTTAACGTTATATTTATTTGCATTTAGCCATCATTAATATCACTATACCTTCATCTGTTTGCACAATGGAGGCAACATTATGTGGGATAGGAGTTTATTTCTTAGATATCCCCAACTGCACTGTATATTATCCTGTGTACATCTACAATCTGATGGAAAGTTTAAATTTTTCAACTACACTGTGTCTATCTTAGCTATAGAGTCAGCTATAGATCATAGGTTGCCCTTGTGGCTATAACATGCAAGGCTTTTTATGGTTGGTTTATGGATGATATGTGTGCAGTTATGGAGAAAATAAGTGATATATGTTATTGATGATGCTCATTTAATTGGTTGCTTGTACAAAGATCCTAGCTAAAGTAAGATATGCATCATTAAGGAACATGAAGAAAAATCTCATCATGTTCTTTTATACAGCTCATTACCCACTACCATTAATAATTATCTTTTCTTCATTATTAAACCGAATATGAGGTTACAATATACATCTACTGTATTCACAAAGAGATATTGAAGACTGCATCCTTGGCAGATTTTCTTGTGCCTGACGGTTAATATTATAGTGAATTATAATAAAAGTCTTCACAGAAAAAAATGGATTAAGATGAAGAAAGAATTTTAATGCAATATGTGTTTATGAGGTATAACTTAATAGTATATCTTGAATATTTCAAAAGATTGTACTGTGATTCATATACATATGTGAATGTAATAACAGCGAGAAAAAATTAATGAATTTGAAAACATTAGAGAAGGTTGTTGGGGGACTTTTTAGGGGGAAAATTTGGTATAGGAGGTCCTTCTGTATTTCTGTTGCTTTCACTGGTTAATTAAAGAGACTGCCTTGACCTTTTGATAGGGTAGCCCTTAGGTGGGTGTAGTAGACAGAACAGAATGCTGGGAAGAAGGGAAGTGTGGCAGACACCATGCTTCTCCTGCCTAAGAAGGATGCTGGTTAAACTCATACCGGGAAGCCAGAGTCAAGTGGTGATACACATTATTAGAAATGGGTTGAATCAAGATGTGAGAGGTAGCCAAGAAGAGGCTAGATAAAATGGGCCAGGCAGTGTTTAAATGAATACAGTTTCTATGTAATTATTTCCGGAGTTAAGCTAGCTGGGTACCAGGAAGCAGGCCTGCTCCTATTACTACAGAAAGTGAAAAAAATGTTAAAATTAAACTATAATTTCAAAAATTAAAATAAGAAATCAAGAAGTGTCCTGAATTTAATTAAAGAGTACCTTAGTTGCTTTAATGTTGTACTTATGTTGAATTAATACCTTGTAAATATGCAAATATAGCAGATATGCTAACCTAAAGCTCCTAGATTCACATGAGGTTTCATGGTACTCAAGACACAAAAATTATTTCATCGTGATAGTAGTTACAAATATTGATTTTATATCATATATTTTTGAAGTGTGAAATGTAACTTCTTTTGAGATTTCTTTCAGAGTCAATTTAAGTATTCCTATTAGAAAATAAAAATAAAACATTTTTGTTAATTTGCTTTTACAAAATGTTTAACCCTACCTAATTTGGATGCAGTCTTATAGTTTATTAAATCAAATAGTTCAATCCATGCTTTAATTAATTCATTTCGTCTCAATTCCCCCCATGTACAGCTTTGTATCCCTACTACCCTAATTATGTGTCCTACTTTAAAAATAATTCTTTAAGTCAAAGTTCTAATGTTGATATACTCCTTGCTATGCAGACAAGATTACAAGCTAATAATAACATTTTATCAAGGGACTTACTAATTTATTTGTATAAAATACAGGACACTATATTATAATTTTGTTCTGTATATTATAATTTTGTTCTGTATATTGTAAAGAATAAATAAATTTATGCTTTATGAAAATGTTTTTTGGTTTTTTTCTTTCTTCTTTTTTCATTTTTCTTCTTTGAGATGGGGTTTCTCTATGTAATAAATAGCCCAGGCTGTCACAGAACTCACCTTGTAGACCAGACTGGTGTAAAACTCACAGAGATCTGCCTGCATCTGTGTCCATAGTTGTTGCATTAAAGACCTGAGATACCACTTCCTGGTTATGTTTGCTGTTTTAAATAGTCTTTTATACCTTGTTACAAAATCTTAATATCATGACATCCATTTAAAAATAGTCTGATTTTAATGGCTTTATAATTGTTTTGATACTCATATATTTCATTGTAGTTTGATTTTTAATATTCCTTATGAACAAAGAAAAGTCCTGTGTTTTGATAAACCTTCAATTATCCTTAAGGAATAGAATTCAAACTCTACTGTTGATAACAATAACATGATGGCTATATTGGAAAGAATTTATCATAACTGAAAAGCTTCAAATACAGAAAACTAGATTAATTGAGGTATAGAAAAACAGTTTATGTTAAAAGCCATTCTCAAGTGAAAAGTGTAAGCAATGTATATATTCAGAATTATTACGAAGCTTAATTTAGGCTGACAAATTATGAATGTTCAAAACTTGTTCAGTTAAATTCATGTCACCAAATATTTATGGAGAGTTAATGTATTGGTTCCTAAATTTTAAATGCAGTGATATTGTATCTTGTTGTAAATGAGTGGAGAGGTGTGGGTTGTGTTCCCAGCGCCTGGCTCCCAAGCCCCCAGCTGCTGGCCCGCTCAGCTGCTGGTTGCTTGCTTATGCCCGAAATAACCACATGAGACCTGTATTAATTTAAATACTGCCTTGCCCATTATCTCTAGCCTCTTCCCGGCTAGCCCTCACCTCATAAACTAACCCATTATAAAAGTCTGTATGTCACCACGAGGTGGGTGAATTACCGGACAGATCTACGGTAATTCCATCTGAGGCGGGAGCTTCATGGCGACTGGCTCTGACCCAGTCTTCCCAGCGTCCTCTTTTCTTTTCCCCACCTATCTAAGTCCTGCCCTATCAAATGGCCCAGGCAGCGTTTTTATTTAACCAATCAAAGCACAGAAATACAGATGAACCCTCCTTCATTATCTGATTTTTTGTAACTTATAAAGAATATCAAGAACCAGATGGCTATAGAAGAAAAATAATTCTTATATTCAATAATAATAGATACCTTGAGATTCTGGTAATAGGTACACAGCACATACCACCAGGACATATGCTATTGGAGTGGGACAAAGTTGTTAAATATCATGGACAAATTTGCATTCATTTCTATTTATGCATGCATCAATTACTGAGCAACAAGTGCCTTATTTTTTTGATATGTGCGTTAATGACCAAGTCCATGATGACAAGGAGAGACATTGAAGATTATGATAAGGCATGTAAATAAAAACATGTAAAACAGCAAATTAGAGTAGTTGATAATCTCTCTGATGGAAGCATATATACAGCAAAAAAAGAAAGAAAAAGAGCTCATTATACTCCATAACAATGTTACTCAAGAAATCCTTCTATCAAAGGCAAATATTCTGTCATGCTAAGAATCCTATGCTTAAAAATATTTTTGTTTTATTTTTTTCAGTCCCCTTTCTTTTCTTGCCCTTCACAAATGACCCTAATGTTTCTATGTTGCTGTCATTTTTTTTTTTTTTGCATCAACCCACCTGTGGTACTTTTCCCAAGTGATGTCTTCTTGTTACTGTTTTTATATTAAAACAAACAGATAAAATAGCACCAGATTCACTGCAGTAAAATTACAACTCTTAAAATTTGTAAAATCAAAACTAACATTCATCTATACTTAGAATATTGTGATGAAAGGCTAAGAAAAGTAAAGGTTCTCTCCACCTTCTTTTCCCTTCCCCCGACTCTGCTTTCTCATATAGTGAAAAGAGGATCTTTCTAGCATGCTTTTAATGAGGACATGAATGTTATTCATTGATGTTCATGACTTAATTATCTCAAAATACTAAAGACTGTATGAACAGATGCAAAACAATTTGTGATAAATCAAAGTCATTTTCATGTAAATAAAAAATAATATAGTTGTGTTTTGATTCAACTTTTACTATTTGACATGAAAATAAAGGGACACAATTATTGATTAGCTGTTGAAATGGATAATCTTGATTGTAAACTTGACATACCTGGAAGAGTTACAGCCAATTGAAGTAGTGCCTCAAGTTGCCTCAATCAAATTGGCTTGTGGGTATGTCTGTGGGACATTTTCTAGAGTGCTAAATGATTGAGTAAAGTCCAGGCCACTCCTGGCAGTCCTTTCTTAAGAGTGAGGGCTTGGGCTGTGTAAGACATGTAGCCGGGACTGGAGAGATTTCTCAGCAGTTAAGAGCACCAACTCCTCTTCCAGAGGATCTGAGTTGAGAACAGTTCCCAGCAATCACATGGTGGCTCACAGTCATCTTTACTTGGATCTAATGCCCTCTTCTGGCATGCAAGGATACATGCAGATAGAGCACTAAAATCTCTAAAATAAATAAATAAATATAAAAAGAAAAACCAGAAATGTAGCTGAACTGATCTTGTGAAAATCCATAAAATGACTCCTTCATTGTTTATGCTTCACTTCTTTCATAAGCTCTGCATTGACTTCTCTCATGAACTAGAAGCGTAAGTCTCACACATCCTTCCCCCTCCTAGGAGTTTTGGGCAATATGCTTATTATACTAGCTGAATGGAAAATAGGAAAGAAATTGACACTGAGAGTAGGATTTTACCCTAACAGATCTAACAATGTTGTTTTTCTGGGTAAAGAGGCAGGGGAGGAAGAATTTTGAACTTTGTGCTAAAAAAGACATTGAAAGTTCAGAGCTTATTGGGCTGTTCTGTATTTGTTTCATAGATTAAAATTCTGAAATCAATGCCAACAGTAAAGCCCGACTTACGAACTTACATAGGGAAATTAACTACCCAGGAACTACTGCATTATTTTTTTTAAGATTCCATGAGTTGAAAATTTCTATTCTGTGCAGGTACTGGTAAATAAGTACATAGAATCAGCTGCAATTAGAAAGACAAGAGCAACATTGAGATGAAATCTCTAAAGGCAGATTTTTTTCTGAGTCAGCACACTTGACAGACAATAGACCACATATCAAACTGGTTCTTGAACTTGGTAGCGTTGAAGAGTTTCCAGATAGGTACTTGTTTTGGTAACCTGAAAGCGGCAACTTTGAAGGTGTTGTGGAGATAAAATGACACTTGCCAACATTGGAAGAAAAGGCTGGAGATGCCGTTTGAACCACATGCAGCCTCAGTTGCACTTGAGAAGCTAGAAAGGTAGGAGATGTCATGAAACACCCTCTAAACACAGAGATAATAAAGCAAAATAGGACCGTCCTAGCTTGAGTGCACTGGGAATGGCAGGGGTAAGCAACTGGAGCTACTCAAGCCTTTTAGAATCAAATGATCAAGAGTGATTCCCAGATGGTGGACAAGAAGCTTTTGCACTGTGAAGTATGGAATTTGCTCTGATATGATGGTAATTGTGCTTCTCTTTATTTCATCTTCGAAAAGGAAAGTGCCAGATTTGTCTTGGTTTTATAGGGTCAGAGTGAATAGTCTTGGGATTGTACAGAGACCTTAAATTTGTAAAGTATTGAGACCTTAAAAATGTGCTATTTTATAATGTGATATTAAACTGAAATCCTTGAGATAAGTAATTACTTAACAGCAATGAATTTTATGAAGTTGGCAATGGGTGGGATTGTGATAGCTAATCCAGGGTCTTAGCTTGACATGCCTGAGAATGAAATCTCAATTAAGAGATTGTATTCATCAGATTGGCCTCTGAGCATACTTGTGTGGCAGTTCATTGATTGATAATTGTTGCTGGAAAGACCATACCACTGTGGGATCTCCTATACCCAGGTCATTGGGCCTGGCATTTATCAGGAAAGTAGCTGAACCTGAGCCTGGAAACAAGCCAATTTTCTGCTTCAGGTCATGTAGTGATTTATCTCAATCATGGGTTATGACTTATAGGTTTCAGTTACAGAAACCCTATCCTCTTCAAATTGCTTTTGATTTATCAAATCAACATCAAGTAATCTTGAAGACCTAAAAAACTCATTAAGATCTTGTAAAGTTATAAATGATGCTATTTTTGTGCTACCTAATCACATTCTCCTGTAAATTTTTAAAATACCTTTTCTTTAGTTTTTGTGAGTCTGTGTTTATATGTATTGTTTTTCTGTCTGTATTTGTGTGCTTGTCCTAATATTCTATGTCATGACTGTACAGTCGGAGGATAATTTACCAGAGAGAATTCTCTCTGCTCTGGGGATCAAATTTAGGTGTTGAGACTTTGATGAAAGTCCCTTAGCCCATAAAGTAATTTTGCATCCCATAAGAATATTCTTTAGAAAATCTATTTGTTGATATTAATTTTATTTGGAAACTGTGGCAAAAAAACACCCTTCAGAATATTGCTGGCAATGGATTTTACACATGTCTTAAGAGATCTTCCTATAATTGATCATGATGTAGAAAATGCACTTCATAGTACATACTTACCTAACTCCTTAATTGTCTCAATATACCTTTCTCCAACTACAAATTCAGATTCTTCTTCCATACAAACACTATCACGCTTTAATTTATTCAATTACTTTTCAAATGTTTTCAAAAATAGATAACATAAATTTTGAAAGGAATAATCATGTGTCAATATGGTTTGTGTGCCTTATATATCCAGGCACCATTTTAAATATATGATAAAAAGTTCCTTCAAGACATTCACATGTATTCCTTAATTAAATGAGAGGCTATACATATTGACTTTGTACAATATTAGATAGACATTTATCTTGCATTTCAAACTTATATCATGAAAGATAGATTTTTATTAAGTTTCTATTGTCTAGTTTATTTGTCCTTGCTTTGATTGATCAGGTTTTGATATTTCTCTCACTACTAGTGAATAGTAGTTTAGAGACTTTTCTTCCTGATATGTTATATCTAACTTTAAAAGTTTTTTGGATATGTAAATTGGTTTGAAACAAATGAGATCCATCTTATAGTTAAAACTACATTGTATACGTGTTCCAGGTCAATGACATGGTTTATAATAAATAGCATGAAATTAGAAATTAGAAAAATGTGACATTTTCATCTCTAGTAAATGATTCAATTTTAGATGGATTTAATTCAAAGGATTTCAATTACTCCCCTGAAAAGATAAAGGGCTTTTGAAATGACAGTTACATTAATTCTAAGCCCATTTTATACTACATAGAGTAAACTTTCCTATTCCTTTTCACTAATGGGTAATGCTTTCTTCCTGATTACATTTTATACCTGGAAAGTGGATATTTCTGGCCTTTGTTCAAGTATTAGACTATCAGTGCAGGAGAAATAGCTTAGTAATTATAAGTACCTGCATCTCTTTCAGAGGAACTAGGTTTGATTTTTCGCTCACATTTGACAGCTCACAATCACCTGTATGTCAAGTTCCAGATGATCTGATTGTATCTTATAGACAACTGAGAACATTGAAATCTCTGAGAAACTTATATACAGAAAGGTACAGAACACATACGCATGCTTGCATACATACATGCACACAAAACTTTAAAGCTCTTTATAAAACACTAAAGTTTCCAAAATATATAGTATGAAAACTTGAATATGAATAGTCTTCTTTATATTTTAATTATAATTTTATTTTATTGTTATATTTTATTGCATTTTTGTACTTTAAGTAGAATTTTGTTCTTGTTTACATAGCAAACCTGTTGCTTTTATGATTTTAAAAGGGATCTTCTCTTTGTATTTCTCACATATTTGCTTCCATTTTAAGTAATATTGTTTTGATATATTAAACATAGTTTTTTCCTCACTTAATATAACATGATTATTGCTTCTTCTCCCTCTAAGCCTCCCAATTTCTCCACTCCTTCTTCCCTTCTTCTCTCCCTCTCTTCCAACCAAATCTCCCTTTCTTTTTTGCGTTAGATAAATACAGGCTTCTAATAGATTAAATGAGACAAAACAGAAGAAAAAGAGTCGGAGAAAATGTACAAAAATCAGATATACACCCAGAAAACAACTCGAGATTGTTCAGATATTAAAAGCTAAAAACAAAAAATTAAATAAAATATAATCAATGTATATTTAACAGCATGCATAATCTACATATATTTAATAGCACATAATATGAAAACAATTTCCCTGTATAATAATAATGTCGACATTATTTTCATCATAGATGTTTTTATATGGACATGATTATGCCTCCATTTATTTATTTATACGTAATATCAGTTAGACTTTTACAGTGTGATCTTCATGGGATTCATTTAAATGCTGTATTCACTTAAAGAGAAAATACAGAAACATGTAATATAGTACATGGTAGCCAGAAATAGGAGTCCGAACCTGGCAATAGTTTGAGTAAAGCCATTGTAGAAGCAATGGAATGATGGAAGAAGAATAACATGTAAGCACCATGCACAAAGGGAGTGGTGGAAAATCGGGGAGAAAATGATACACTGTATACAGTGTTCTCATGTGGGAGCGTCTCAAAAATTGAGTTATAGAGATTACTCTTGGAACCTACACTGCTTGCATTTTGGAAATTTTTATATTGTATTCAACTCATTGGATTAACTGGAAAGCTCATCACAATTAATGAACATAGTTTTATACAATTCAAATTCCTATAAAATTAGATAAGCATTGAGTAAATAGCAAAAAAACTATCGTCTTAAAGATATAAATTTTCCTACAATGTGCCATTGCACTGCTGCCAAAATGAACATCAATCAGTTGTGTATGAAACAGATATATACCTTCTCTGTTTTTCTATTTTGGGATGTGAAACTCTGTTCAATGGTTAAATTAATTTGAATAGTGATGTAATAAATGTTGGTTGTAAGCATCTCTAATGCCTTGAATTGGAGGCCTTAGAATAAAGAAATACCCTGGAACAGTATAGCAACATCATGAAGTGAATCTATTTTTAATTTTCAAAAAATTACATAGTAGCTTCCATACTTACTTGGTTATTACACATTACCACAAGCAAGTCTAAGATGTCTAAACACTAGCCAATATTTCTGATTATTTGCTTAAATAACGACTGTGAGTCTAACAGAAGTATGATTGAATTCCCGTGTGGTTTTGCTTTGCATTTCTGTGAGTGCTAATGGAGTTGAGCTCTCTATTCGTAATTTTTTAGTCTATTTCTATTTCACTTTTGAGAACTGTTTGCTCACTTCATTAACCTATTTATTGAAAAGATTGTTTGAATGCTTGCTTAGTTTTAAATATTTCCGCTCTTTGCAAAATTATAGATATTAGTCTGGTCAGATGCATAGCTAGCAAAGATTTTCTCCCATTTTTTACAAAGTATCAATTTTTTAATTCATAAGGAGCCATTCAAAAAGTAAAATAGCAAAATTTGACTGAGATGCAAAAGGAATTGCTCATTAATTAATGAACACTGGTGACTCATCAAATATTAAAATAATCTATTACAAAATAATTTCTTGGTATTAAAGTGAACAATTATCATGTACATGTTTAAACCTGAAATAGATTTAAGTAACAGCTATTACGGTATATCAATACCAGTTCTTTTTAAATTGCTGAACTAATGAATGTTCAAGTCTGGAGAATGGCATAGAAAATGATTTTTTAATCATCCTTTTATAGAATAATCATGGATGGCACAACCACATTCTCAGTGATACAATGATCATTGCCTAAAATATGAAAATAAATAACTGCAATAAAAATAAAACTCGGTTGATCTATACATGGCAGAAAAATCATACCTATTCCTCTACACAATGAAACATATAAAGTTTAATTCAAGTTTTGAAGCAGTGTAACTGTTAGATAAATATGTAGAGAAAAACTTTTAAGGGTTTAGACATAGATGAGGGTGTTCTGATTTGGGCTACAACCACGGGAAATTAATAGGAAGAACTGAAAGTCTGAATTTCATGAAGTTAAAATGTGTCTTCACTTCAGAGAAAGCAATCACCTGAGTGACTACATTGCCTAATGCGTGAGAGAAATTATTTGTCAACTCTGCATCTAATAGTCAATTAACATTTAGAACATATAAACGTTGTCAAAATTTAAATGACAGGAGAATCAATTATAACAACATCTAGGATAATGAAATTTGCCAAAAGTTTTCAAAAGATAAAGCATAGCTAATCAATAAACACGTGAAAAATTGTTCAAAATCTCTAGTTAATATTCTATTAACTCAGGGCTGGAGAGATGGCTCAGAGGTTAAGATCACTGACTGATCTTCCAAAGGTCCTGAGTTCAATTCCCAGCAAGCACATGGTAGTTCACAACCATCTGTAATGAGAGCTGATTCCCTCTTCTGGCCTGTAGGTGTACATGCAGGCAAAATACTGTATACATAATAAATAATTAAGAAAAACTTTAAAAAATATTACATTTACTCAAGTTATGCAAATCAAACCTATATTGATATTTCACCTCCTCCTACCCAGAATGCTCCTCAACAAGTGAACAAATGCTGGTGTGCATTTATAGGAATAGTATTTACCCACTGCTTTTCAGAAAGAAAATAAGTCTATCCACTGCAGAAATCAATTGATGCTGCAGGAGAGGAGCAGGCTGCATACCCTGTGCT